>BMAO01019215.1:0-58347 GCA_019973975.1 Trichonephila clavata | reverse complement strand
AACTGAAGAAGGAGGGGTTCTCTAGAAAAAGTGTGGTGGGGGATGTAACAATCTGAAGTGCCTAGGGCGCTGAGGAGGTTAAAAACGGCCCTGGGCATTCTACATTTTTACAATCAGCCATCCTGTGTTATTCTGACTCCAGAATCAACCAAGATTTTATTAAGTCAGCTGATATTGCTATGATGTTCGGCTGACCAACTTTCCTTACATCATTCATAGTTGCAGTTTTTGACTTCACATGGTCCTTGATATTTGTGATGCAGATTGTGTCCTTCTAATGGGAAAGAATTCGCTAATTCTGTGCTTTTAAATTAGTTTTTCTTCTTGAAATTTTACTCGCTGAATAGCAACTTCATCCTCAATGGAATTAGAATCCAAATTTTTCAAATATTGATGTAAAAAAATAATCTAATCTGGAACTGAATTGAAGAAAATCAACCTAACACAAATGAACTGAAATGAATTCAGAACTGTGAATTATATAATTTATTCATCTCCGTATCGTTTTCATATCGTTGTTAAGGGGACTTCGCTATCGCGAAGCTTTTTAAATATTCTGAGCCTTTTTTTCGGTAAATGTAATTAATAATAATAGATTAAATTTTGTTTTATCCGATTGTTTAGATTTACATTTTCTGTATATTTCAACCACTGGCGTAGCAAGCCCTGAGTAGGCCTTATATCAAAATTCGTTGGAAACCCTATTCTGGGGCCTCTTAACATTTTACAATATTTTGCTTAAACATTTTGGGGGCCCTGAAGCGTGGGGGCCCCGTATCCTTGATACGGCGGTAGCTACGCCCCTGATTTCAGCTTCCCGAAGGAATTTGAATGAAGACACAATCACCGTGGATATCATGACTCGTCAGCCACGTGTTTTCCAATTAATTTCGAAATTTATAAATTGTATATATATAATGTGATATAATTTAATAATATAACACAGCTGTAGCGTTTTATTTTATAGAAAAGCTAATATATTCAGTCCAATAAAATGTTAATAAAAAATTTAATAACATTTTATAGAGGTTATTAAATAAATATCTTTAAACTACTTTTTGAATGTTTGCTTTTTAGATTTCGAAATTAGTTTTTTGAGGGAAAATCGTAAACCGTAATTTTTACAAATAATTTTAATCTTTTCACACTCGTATAATTTACTAACTTAAAATGCTGTGTATTTTCGACAAGTGAAATACTTTGTTTCATCTTTATTTTTTCATTTGCATCTACAATAAATTTTTTAATGTAGGAAGTAACCTGGTTAATAATTTTTTTTAAAAAAAAATAAAGTCTTCAAAAAATTAATTCTAGATAAAACTGCGCATAAAATTGAAGTTCCAAATTAATATTTTACATTTAATCAATTCATTCGTTTCACAATTCAACATTCTTTTATAAGCTAAACCTTTTTTCAAAGTAATAATTTGTTCAAAAGATTTAATTAAGATCAATGTCAATATTTTTAATTTACATTTCTTAGTTAACATTTTTTTTATCTCTCAGTGTTTACTTATTTCTATTAAAGAAGCGATTCAAACTCATTTTCTATCTGAGTCACATATTTCACTAACTCATTTACATTGAACATTTTCTGTATTTTTTTTTATGTGGCCTGGTAGACTAGTTGCCATGGTTACGAATTCGTTGTTGTTGTTTCTAATTCCACCTGTCTGACAGTGTTAGATCGAGGCCTACGAAATTAATCTCGGCAAAGGGCTAGATGTACGCATGTCTTTAGCCGTAGCTTTGAGCACCATGCAGGTGACTGTATGATTTGACTCGGCTCCACCCCAACTTTGAAGGAGAACACCCAAGGGGTGGTCAGGGGCCTCCTACCTCTCATCTTTTCCATCAACGTCACGAGAGGACTTGTGGCTAGACGGTTACTTAGTGCTCTCACGCTGCAAAGGCACTACACATTTTCAAACATCCATGCCTTCTCCGGGATTCGAACCCAATCCCTACGGCACAGCAGTCAGCGTCAATAACCCTATACCTCAGAGGTTCCCAAACTTTTTGGTCTCATAGACCCCTTGCCATGTTTTTCGGTTTGGGGTAGACCCCTGCTTAATTAATATTGAATTTTTGCAAATTTATCAACTTGAATGTCTTTTTGACATCTGGTACTACTACTCCTACTTTGAAAGAATTAAATTTCTAACTGTAATGAAGTATAGTGTTTAAAATTTAAAAAGCACATGTTAATTAATTAATTTAAAAGTTAATTAGTAAATACATGTTAAATAAACTAAACAACAAACAAATTATTTTAAAGGGAGGAAGGAATCTCTATCACTACAATATCGAATTTTCAACATTTAGTATTAATCTTGTCTGGTTTAACCTTAAATTTTCTCTGTTAATGTCCAATTTTTTCATTTTTTTTTTGGAGATTGGCAACCGCACTGAAGCTTCTTCACGCTAGGAAAAGCAATGAAAAACTTCCTCACGATATTCCAAAAGTAGAGATAAATAACAGGTTTGACTTTTTAAAGCCAAAATTGCTGGCATCCATTTCTAAACTTTAAGTTCTTCGGCAGTGTTTATGACGATCAGTTCCTATTGTAATGTGACATTTTTTTTCCTCAATATGACAATATGAATTCATTGCCTACTGTATTGCCATATAGTCAAATCATTCTCAAACCTAACTTCAAAATCTGAATAAAAGGCATTTAAATGTTGAACGTAAGTTAAAACGTTCTGACAATGTCTGTGACAAATTTAGAAAATTCGGGCCTCAGAATAAAATTTCTTTAACTTAATTCAGGAAAGAAAAGCTGAAATGTGTTTCTTGCTTTAATAAAATTTATGCTGTAATTTTATAAATGCAAATTAATTTCATTATATTTAGTAAATAAATCTGTTAACTAAGTAAAGTTTGGTTTCCACATGATTATATATTTCTTTTAAAATTAGTCACGGTTTAGTTTAATGAGAGCCACTATCAGACCCCTAATTACACCTCATGGACCCCCAAATTAATTTTTGGCTGGCGTAGACCCCTTGGAGGTCGTCGTAGACCTCTGGGAGTCTATATAGACCACTTTGGGAATCACTGCTATACCGGATGGCCGGCGTTGTCGAGTTTTTTTCACTGAAGACTCGTCGTGTAAAAAGGCTGAGGCACGTTAAATCTGCCCTTGCACTAAGTCTTTAGGTTGGAGTGGTATGAAAATAAGGTGAGCAGGGAGTACCGGCTTAGATGTAGTCCTCGTCGTTTGACCACTGTTTTAAATCACAAGGCCAATAGCAGTCGTGTTACTTCACTCTTTCTATTTTGTTTTATCTACGAAAATCTCTTAAAATATCAAATCAAGTGGATATCATGTATAAAAATGCACTCAATATTTCATAATTAAAATATGTTCCATTTTTTCAAAACACATTTCGACTTCCAGCACATCTTCTTGATCGGTGCCGTTCCCATTTTACGATTTCTTTCTTAAAAAAACAACAAGAAAACCGCTCTCGATTTTTATTCGTTCACACAAACGATGATTCTAATTCAAAAATGTTTAACCGAAATGAGATGCTGCTATCATTTTCATTTCTTTGAATGCATTCAAATTTGTTTCTTTTTCAGAAATACTCGTCTGCATGCATTAAGTCCACCTAAAGGAATCCATTTGTTTCGCTCGCAACCTCTTTGCACCGCGCGCGAAAAACAACCCAGCCTTTGCACGCGACTCGCAGAGGTCAAGCCACCCACGCCCACTCGACTCGTCCTCCCTCTATTAATCGTCTGCGGGCGAGGAAACCGTCTCTCTCTTAAATTGTCTGCCTCCGCTCCATTAGGAGAGAAGAAAATGTCGGAAAATTGTGAAGCTATTTTGGTGGAGTTGCCTCATTCTGTTTCTCTTTCAAGTTTCTTTCAGGAATTGTGAAAGTTGCTCTTGAGTGTAATTAATTATAAGAAATGTTTTTTCGAAGTAAAAATGTGGTTTGAATTAAGTCGGGTAAAACCCGTCAGGAAATTCACCTAGGGAGGAAGAAAAAAAATATCCATTTGTTAAAAACCAATTGAATCGAGGGATTGTTAAATAAACAATATTGTAAAAACATTCACTTGAAAAAGAAAATATATTTCTACTTCGAAACGGCGTTGTGGACGGAAAGTACGTTTGCGGGTTAAATACAATATTTTAAATAACAATAATTGAATAAGAGCAGTCACGCAAACAAAAATTTTTCAAGGGGGGAGTCCATGGTCGAAAGTCCCCCGACTCGTATCATACCTCAAGACAACACCAATCGATTCTTCTGATTTTGTCGATTTTGTTAACAAAAAACAGTAAAAAATAAAGTATTGAACTAATAATTAGCATTAATTAATAAAATAATTAATTACAAGTATTTAATTAAATTCTACGTAATATATATATACATACACACACATATATAGGATTATCATCAATTGAAAAAAAAACTCAAGGGCTTTTGGGGTCCGGACTCCCAGGACGTCCGCCCAGAAATGTCACTCTATTAAGCAACACCAGGGCAATTGGCGTCGGACCTAATAATTTCGAATCTTAGTCAAGTGACGAGGAGGACACTTGAACTGGCTCACCCCTCTCCAAACTACCACACCATGCCAATGGGAGGATTTCGATCTCATCAGATTTAGTGAGCATCAGCTCCCGCCACAAGGCGGATCAGGTGTGCCTGAAAAAATTTCGGAACGTTGTAATGATGGTTGGGTTTCCCTAGCCATCTATGCATTGACCCCCCCCCCCCGTTGGGCGTCAATGTAATTGATAAGCTGTCCCATCCATTAGTGTACGAGAGTTAGAAGGAAAACTAGCCATAGGTCAAAACAACACAATTTCTTTACTATTCTCAACAACGACACAAATTCAACAATCCAAGTTAAGAAAGGCACCAATTGATAAATATAGGAGCAATAGAGTGAAGTAGACGAGATAATAAGAAATATAATAATAAATCGGTTCACTTACACTTGGCACGTCCAGGCAATACACCTTCTTATATTTGAAGATAATTTCTAAAGTAATCCAATCCAAACCGACCGAATCCAATTCAACTACTGATTGACCAAATAGTCAACATTAACATTAATCAAATAATCTACGAAGTGCTCTCGCCTAGCTTTACGTTATCTTACGTTAACCTTCACGTTATCCTTTAGCTTCTAAACTTTCTCTCTCTCGAACCCGAAAGCTAATTCTTAAATACACGACATTATTTACACATATCACGTCTTCTTCTTCGGGAGGAAGTTTTCAATTAAATAATATTTTAAAAAGGTAATTCCCCAAGTGGAGATTGTTAGGAAAAACGCGGATAAACCCGTTACAACGTCTACAATTACTGTTTCGCGTGAAGGTATAAGAAAGGCCCCGACTGAGGCTGAGTCCCTGTGGTCAGTTGGTCTATGCCTTAAAACCTCCTTGGTTCCAGGAATAGGTACTTTTAAATTTTTTGAAATTAGCCTTAATTAGTTCCGTTTTTCTTAGTGATTACTATTTATTTTTATTCTGTTTATCCATTTATCTAAATCCGCAGTTCTTAAAATATGGTCCGCGGATCCCTGGGTGTCTCCAGCGCCTTTATGGGGGGGGGAGGGAGAAGGTCCGCGAAGGGGTGTTATTTATTGTAAGGATTTCCCTATCGTTCAGACTCTGAAAAGTCTCTTGGAAAAATTTAAAGTTGTGCTATCCTTGACTGGATCATTAAATCCCCCTACTCCCAAAGAAAAAAAACTGTACTAGGACATGTATTCCGATCAAGAATATCAGTACAGTTTTTTTTAAATTTTTTTTTTTATTGTTTGCAACTACATAGCTTCATGACTACAACGAAATATTTTTAATGAGATGTTTTCGGTTTTCTGCAATGAAAAAATTGTTTAAAAAAAGTCTGTATAAGTAACAATGGCAGTCAGTGGCACATACAAGGGGGTCCTTAGGCCCTCCCCCCATAGCCCTAGAATTTTTTTTTCGATTGATTATAATTCTATGGATATAGTAAGTAAAATTTAATCAGGTATTTGTTATTAATAATTTAATTTTATGAATTAATGCTAATTATTCAATTCTATAATTAATATTTAAATGTTTTTTGTTTCCGAAAATCGACAAAATCAAAAGAATATGTTGATCGGTGTATTGAAGCATGATATGAGAACTGTGAACGCTGGACCATCCCCTTGAAAAATTCCTGTGAGCGTCACTGATGGCAGACATAGAATAATTGAGGAATCTTTAAATCCCTTAGCCATGTGTTGGGAATCAGGAAGGGGTTCTCAAAATCTTGGTGATTTGCGATATCAGGCAGTGGCGCACACAAGGCGGGTGTGTTTGGGGTCCGGACTCCCCCCCCCCAAAGCCCTTGAGTTTTTTTCGATTGATTATAATCCTACATATATATATATATATATAATGTAAAATTAATTAAGTTCTTGTGATTAATAATTTATTTAATAAATGCTAATTATTAATTCAATTATATCTTTTTGTTTTTGTTTTTTGTAAGCAAAATTGGCAAAATCAGAAGAACCAATTGGTGGTGTCTTGAGGTATGATACGAGTTGGGGGACTTTCGACCATGGACCCCCACCCCCCCTGAAATTTTTTTGTGTGCGCTACTGTGTCAGACTGATACATAAAAAAGAGGCCGAGGTGATCGAAAGTTTAAGAGTCACTGATCTGAGACAAAAAATTGGTCAACGTAGGAAGCTCAACTCACTTGCTTAAAATTTCAATATGCTTAAGGTATCTGACTACCCTAAAATTGTGAATTTTACCAAAAAGTGACAAATTTTTTAAAGATTTTATTTTATAGGTCATCTTATTTTAGCTTTATAAAAATACCAAGTTTATCATTTTCCGTTCACTAGAACAAAAACTACAAGTGTTTCAGTAAAAGCAGATGCCATTACTTTAAGCAAGATGTTATACTTCAAAACGCGTTTTACTTGAAATGTGATTTTTTGAAAATAATCAACTGAAATTTTTTGTGTATGTTCTGCATAATAGTAGACGTGTTTTAACTTTCATACTTATCAATCACTGTTTTATTACAAAATTTACAGTCTCTTATGGGAATAACAATTGATATATTTATAGAACACCTCACACTTTTACCCCAATGACATTCATTTTCTCGTTCATCATTTTATCCTTATATTAAGAATTATTTTTTTACTTTTTAGTTCGATTCAGTATAAAAGCGTGTTCTTTAGCTTTTTAAATTATAATTTATTTTTCCTTTTTTTAGTTCGATCTACAATAAAAGCGTGTTTTTTAGTTTTTTAAACTGTCATTTTTTCATTGTTGAATTTATCCTTGAGTTTGATATTTGGAGCCAGAATTACGTGGCTGCTGGAATAAGTCTTGCTCTTCAATGGATTTTAATTAAAGGGTCTGAAGTGTATTTTTCTCTCTGTTTACGGGGCCTCGGGTGAGCTAGATTCCGTCTCAAAAGAACAGGTCAAACAGATAAATGTGTGGTAAGAAGAAAAGAAGTTCGAATTAAAAAAAAATAATGTACCACATGTTTTTATAACGGACTAAAAAGTATAAAATTCCTCCTTTTCGTTTTTTTCCCCTTCTTTTTTTCACATTTTCATGCATTGTCATCCACTTCTGAGATATGGTCCAAATTTCAAGTCTCTAGCTCATCGGAAAGTCACACAGTTTAAAATCAATTACAAAATTCCACCCGGACAGACATTAAAGAAAGCGAGTTAATAAAAACATGGTAATATTAAGTGTCAATCGTATTCTCACCTTTTAAACGTATTGCTATAATGTTAATTCGTATCATCACTTCTAAACGTATTGCTTTATAAAAATAAAAAATATTTAGCAGTTAGAACATAAATTATTTTTTTCACATCACAAGCCTATTTTTTTTATTTTCATTTTCAGAAAAATGTTTATATTATAGTAAGAAATTGATAACACACATTGAAACTCCACATTGAAGTGAGAGTGTTGTCACTCTCCACTTTCCCACATACAGAACACTTTTTTTTTGTTTTATTTTTATAAACCACAAGTGTATTAATTAAAAACACTCCTTGTAGGGTTACACCTTTTTTTTAGTCGGAATCAGTCGCCAACTCTGGAAATGTAAAATGTAATTAGTCGCCAAATCTGAAAATGGTATATCGAATTAGTCGCCAAATCTGAAAATTGTATGTGCAATAAGTTGCCAAATCTGGAAGTGATATATTTAATTGTCGCCAAATCTGATTATCGTGATTCCTGACGATCCTGATGAGGACAATGGAACAAAATTATGAAATTATTGTATTGTCATCGGGCCTTGACAAGTGCGCAAAATTTCGAATAAATCCGACCTTTTTAAAAGGGTGAAACTCGAGTTCCAAGATTCCGTTACATGCAAGTGAAACTTATAAAAGCGTGTTAAAATAAAAAAAGAAAGTAGTTCGTCCTTTACCCACCAAAAGCTTCGGCATCGACGAAAGAAGGAACAAATGTCTTAGGTATAAATCAAAATTCTGCTTAACAAACGTTTTGCAGCGGAAATATGATAAATAAAAATTGTTATTCTATCAACATATTTAATTTGGATTGAAAATGAATTTGGTGAAAGAGCTGCTCGTTGGATAATTAGGTACGGGGAGGGAATCTAATTTCATATCAAATGCGCTTTTAAATATATATTAAGAGCAACTACAATTTTTTGAGTGATGTGTGTGTGCTTAAGAAATCATACAATTATTTTATTTTATACTTTTGGTGTGAATCAAGTTAATAAAAATAAATATATATTAGATCACTATTTTTTTTCAAATTCTTCTAATGTCTCGATTAGACGTGCCAATATACGAATATTGAGTACCACATTACAGTCGAAAGTTGAATATAGTTTGATGCACGTCGTGATTTTTAGGTTACTTATAACTTTGTCACGTTGTTAGTTTTATTGTGAAAACTTGTATTGTTTTGTATAATTATTGCGACAATTCATAGTTAGATATTGAATCAAATGGCGAGCAAAAAAAGAAAGCTTGGTGTTCACGGTTCTTGGATGAACGAATTTGGATTCGTTCAACAAAAATGTCGCTCTGTATGTATGCCATGTCGCGAAAGTGTTGTATGTCGTATGCCAAGTGTACAAAGAGATTTTCAAACGAAACAGCAGGTCACATTTACGAATTCTAATGAGAAATGTGAAGTTTTAGAAAGAGCTGTTTCTGGATATAAAAAGGAAATTACATTTTTATGTCAAACAATTCCCGTTTTAGTTCCACCTATCTATGTGAACAAATTTTTTCTCATGAAATACAAGTATATTTTGAGTCCAACGAAATTGATTAACAGCTGAACATTCAGAATTCTATATCAAATTGAAAGTCACAATTTATACCCCAGATATTGCAACATTAAGTAGGGCTCAGCAAGGTCAAGGTTCGCATTGAAATTTTAATTTTTTATTTAACTATGTTGCATGAACACTTATATTTTATGTTGTTTATTTCTAATTTTATAAATATTTTTAAAAATGCATTATACACGCCCAATTTTATATTTTATTTATATTGAAGAATAGTCATATATTTTACGTTTACTCCTTGTTTTAAAAAAATTCTTAAAAGATACATATTTATGTATACAGTTTTAAATTTTTATATATATCGAAGGAATAGTTATATTTTATGTTGTATATTTTTGTCAATAAATATCTTTAAATGATGCATAATTAACGCCTAAATCCGTATTTTTGACCTCTATTCCCTAACTCTGCATGTATTGCCGTGGGAATCGAATTGTTTCAAATATTTCCTATTGCATGGCACGCTGAATCATGTTGGTAGGTTTATTTGGCACGGCACAGCTAAAAGGTTGCCGACCCCTGGTCTACATAGATTTGTACTAAAGATGTTTCATCTCATCAAAGATATCAATTCTTTTCAGTGATTTTCTTTGATTATCTCCTTTTTTTTGTTGTTTAAATGTCTTAAGTGAAAAATGTATTTTATATGTTAAATGATAATACTGAAAGTGTTCACAAGCCATTAAAAAGAAATTTTCTGGATATTTTTTTATGAAACATTTCAAGACTACCTAGTAGTCATGGTGACAAAAATCCGAAATAGTCGTCTCTTTCGTAACTTTGTTTTCAAACTCATCTAATGTTTCAAAATGAAGTTTAAACTTGACTTTTAAAAACTATGCATAGGATTTTTCGGAATGCTTTGAAATGTCTTGAAAGTATTCTATAAATAAGTAATTTTTATTTATGTGTAAGATAGTTCTTAAATGTATACGTTTTATAATGGAAAATTCCGAATTTTCGTATAAATATGTTGTTGTGTTATTACTAATGCCACCTGTCTGACGTAGTCAGATCGAGGCCCACGAAATTCAACATGGCATCAGGCTAGATTGTACGTCTGTCGTTAGCCGTAGCTTTGGGCACTATGCAGGTGACAGTAGGATTTGGCTCGGTTCCACCCCAAATTTTGAGGGAGAACACCCTGGGAGTAGTCAGGGACCTCCCATCTCTCTTCCCCTTTCACCATCCTCACGAGAGGACTTGCGGCTCGACGCTATTTAGAGTACCTCCATTCCGCGAAGGGGCACTATACATTTACAAACATCCATGCCTTCTCCGGGATTCGAATCCATTCCCTACGGAACAGCAATCAGCGTCGCTAACCACTATACCGGATGGGTGACTCATATATATATATATATATATTATATATATATATGTAATACGACGATATTCGTTGGAAATGGATTCTTTAAACTGATATTGAAGAAACATTCTTGAGGTTAATTAAATCCGTTTATTATACACCTTGAAAACATTTAAGCAAGACAAGGACGACACATAGATGTACGTAATCACAAACACACACACACACACACACACACACACACACACACACACACAACACACACACACACACACACACACACACAACACACACACACACACACAACACACACACACACAATACACAAACACTAGCTGCAGCAGACTACATGATGACAAGAGACAAGAAGCGAAAAGGGCCGCGTAACCGTGTGCTCCGAGTTTTTACACTGGCAGTGAAGGTCGTACGACTCTTTTGTAACAGGAGTCGTGATTGGATGCAAATGCGCGCGAGCAATTAGATTACGATGCGAAAGAACTAGGAAATGATTTAACGGGTACAGTTAAAGAGAGTTAGAAGAAGTCATTACATATATATATATATATATATATACTGCATCGAAAGCACCACATTAGTAGTGCCGGTTTATCCACTAGGACGCTTGGGGCGGGCACCCAGGGACCCGCCCCAAGATTTTCTGGTAAAAAATTTAGATCCACCAGTGCCAAGGGGACCTGTAGATCTTCTGCACCCAGGGCCCGAAATGAGCTTAAACCGGCACTGCACATTAGGCATGCTGTTTAACCCAAAAATATGTAAATCATTAGTTTTAAGAAAACATCAAGGAGAGTAAATAAGTTTCATATGAATAGAAAAGTTTTCATCGTACAAAAATATATTAATCAAAGTAAAATCCGGCGTATAACTCAAACTACCGGGTATAAAAATAATAACTTTAAAAATATACATAAAAAAAACAAAGATGGGAATAGAAAAATTTAAACTTCTACATAGATTTGCACACTGTTTATTTAAAAGAAATGTCATACTTTATGAAAGGGTTATAGTTCTAGAAGTGTACTATTTTTTCAAAAGTTTGTGATAATACTTCGAATAAATGACTTCAAAATACAAGAGCGTATTGCACACATACATTTCGGGTTTCTTGGTAAAAAAAAAAAAGGGGGGGGGGTGCACGTTATTCGGCGAATATACCTAAAAATTAAAAATTGCAGCTTGAAAGTATAGATGTGCATTATACGCCGAATTTTACGGTATTTAAAACCAAAGATTAACTTAGAAAAGCAATTGAATAGAACCATTTTTAAATGTTCCATACCAGAAAAAAGATACTAGTTTATCCAAAATTGTATGAGAAAAAACCGCGTACAAAGGTGTTCAGGGACATTACAGAATGTGTAAGTAAAACAATGTTTTTAAAATTATTCTTTGTAAATTTTTTTGCTAGAATAACATGGGAGAAATAAGGTATGTATTGACTATAGCAGGGATGGTGAACCAATGGCATGGCGATACAATATTTTGGGCACGCTACCGAACAAAACGGTTTGCATTTTAGTTTAAAATATTTCCGTAATTGATTGGTCACACACAATCAAGAATTTTCAGTGAGATTTTCTCAGTTCAAAGAACTATCGGAAACGCTTAAGTTTATTATGTACCCTGATGTGACTTTATATGGTAAACTGAACTTATCCCAATTCGATTGGCTGGAAATTGAAGAATTTGAAATGCAAACTGACTGATTTCTAGTCTAGTTCAATATAGATTCAAAAACTTATTGAAACAAGAAAAAAGTTGGAATTGATTGAAACAAAAAAAAAATTAACAAGCAATATAAGTAAAAATGCGAGTAACGAAATTTTGGAAACATGGAATTCAATTCCACGAATATTAAATGTTTGAAGAAGCTGGTTCGAGAGAGAGAGAGAGAGAGAGAATTACTTTAACCATATTTTTATCCAACTATGCCTGCGAGTCATTATTTTCAGAGGTGAATAAGATTGAAGACTCGCTTAGAAACCGTTTGGCAGATGACTCCAACTCACCATAAATTTTATTAAAAGTAACACCTTACAATCCAAAAAAGTTGTTTGTCATCTAATCTGCAACAACAGCAGTCACACTAATGTTACTTTAATTTGAATTACACGTTCAACAAAAACATTTAATACTTTTCAATGCAAAATGTATTTTTTCGTAGCAAATAGTTTTGAGTTGTTAGTATTTAGTCTTATTATTTTCCCAATAATCGCAAGTGAAAATTGTTTGGTAGCACGTCTATATTTCATTAAATATTTCTGTAGAAAAAATAACATAAAGGTTCGCCACCCTTGGACTATAGTGTATAATTTTATCATAATATTAATAATTTCTATAGTTAATAATATAATATCATTATAATAATCTTTTTATGAATAAAATTAGGTAATTATAAAAAGTAGTTTCAACAATAATTCACGAAATTTACAAATGGGCACACACAGGAAACTTGTTCGAAATTGCAAATTAATTCATGAATAAAGCGAGTTAAAAGAAATCCACATAGGTGGAGAAATCCCTGGAATTTTTTTCACTTCAAAATAATTGTTTGCATAATAAAAATTATTTTCCATGCGAATTTGTGGAAATAACAATTTTTCATTTTAGTGTTCTTGTCAGAGTTTTAGATTTTTAGTGTTCTTGTTCAGAGTCATCATTGATCTCGACCACTTACTTCAATTTATTTCTAACTTCTTCCCCCTCTTTTTTAACCCCTCTCCCGGTTATTTCCCTTTTTGTAATTAAAAATTTTTTTTTCTTCTAAACACCATTTTCGCTGAAAGATTACATTGCTTTCTTCAAAATTCAATTCTGTTTATTGCTCACAATAACTGTGTTCATCAAGAATATTAAGAGAACAATTAGGTTATGTTTAATGAATTGTTTAATTACAGATATAATGATAGTAATAAACTTTTTTACTACATGTGTACTTTTCAAAATTCACTTTTTCAAAATATCAGTATTACCACTAATGGAAATGGTGCTGCCATCTATTGAATTCTTTTGAAACTATAGACTCAATTAAAAAATTAACGATGGCAATAGTTTCAATAATAGCAATCAACACAGATTGCTAAATAATAATTAACATAACAAAATACAAAATATTTCAGTGGATAATTAGATAATTTAAGTAAATTATAAGAAAAATCACAAAAGAAATTTGATGTTTTCATTAAAAGACATAACATGTCTTTTTTTTTATTTTATGTCTCTAAAGCAATTTATTTTCATCAATGCACTATCTATAATATTTCATTTAAAAACTTCAATAAGACAAGGAATAAAATTTTCCTCTTACAATTCTTAGAAAATTTTTGTTCTGATACTTCTTAACTAATTAGCTTCTGAATACTAATTACTTTTTTTAAAAAAAATTTCCCCTTATATGGTATTTAACATATTACATAATCTCAAAAAAATGTTCCAGAAATATTTTAAAATAATATTTGTTCACGAATTATTTTCAAAGCACGTGTCCGTTTTTTGAGTAGTTGGCAAAGGATAATGCATTCATGAGTCATAATCCTTCAAGTTTGTGGTACATCAATCTTAATGAGGCGTGAAATAACTTTAATTATATTCCACACAACGGGATATGATAAAATTAAAATTGACACATATAAACCCAGAATCTCACGTTATTGTCATCATAATATTAATTAATATAATAAAAGGTTGAAATGAATAATATTTATGTGATAATAGAATCATTACTATACCAAAAGATACAGTAGTTTATCTGTGTCTTTCACATTTGAATTTTGATAGTTATGAAGACATCTCACTTCCCTATAAAATATTTCAATATAAAACAAGCATTAATTTTAATAGATTGTGCTCTGACAAATTTCACCACTATCAAATGAGTAATTTTTGGATTAAACGCGTTAAAAATCGCTAGGCTAGCACGCTTTACCTTTCAATTTCCCATTTTCACTTTTTGCGTAAGCCTTTTTTTGTTTTTCTTTTAAGGTATCCGACTACTTGCGACATTTTTTTAAAAAAAAATGGAGATATGGGGATTTTTTGTGATTTTTAGATGTTCCTAGTACATTAAAAGAAAAATATGCTACAATTTTGAAGAGAAAAAGAAATTATTATTACTAAAATGGAAAAAAATTGATAAAAATTTCCAAAAAAATAACATAAACGGGGCCCATTCTGTACCAAAAGTTTATAAACAAATTTTCAGTTTTTTAATTCTGATGTGTTGCTATGTTATTCATTTTGGAAATGACCTTCAGAATAAGAGATATTTTAATTTTTAGAAAAACTAGAGCACTTTATCTTAGTTATTATATGAAATTGCTTAAAATAACGGTGATTATATTCACATATGGGACTGTAAATTTTGTAATAAAACAGTGATTGATAAATATGAAGGTTAAAACACTTCTACTATTATGCAGAGCATATACAAAAAATTTCAATTATTTTCAAAACTTTTTGAGTTATCGCTGCCCCCGTTTGAGCTTTAAAAAAAAACACATTTCGAGTAAAACGCTTTTTAAAAAGTATAACATCTTTCTTAAAGTTATGGCATCTGCTTTTATTAAAACACTTGTAATTTTTGTTCTAAGGAACGGAAAATAATAAACTTGGTATTTTTATAAAGCTAAAATAAAATGGCCTATAAAATAAAATCATAAAATTTTATTTTTAATTTTTGGCAAAATTTACAATTTTAGGGTAGTCGGATACCTTAAGAGCACTATAAGACGATTACTTTGAAGACGGGGAACGTGAATTCCCGTTATTTATTTTCAATTATATATACTGCCAGACCCCGAATTAACGAATTAATCGGAACCGAACATTTTGTCAGGGTCCAAACAAAATACAAATTTTTTGCACTTCCCGTTTGGAAATTCTATAATAAGCAACTACACAAAAAATATCTATAGGAAGAAGTTATATACTTTTCATTCAGAAGCTGAAAATATTATTAGCAATTTATTACTCCCCAGTTAATTCGAAATTTTAAAATACTGGCGAATAAATTTTTGACTAACACGACTAGTTTTTTTTACTAGTTTTTGACTGACACGAAATAGTTCTTTTTTCGACTTCATGCAGAAAAGAAAACATAACGTCATTTACATCCTGCTGCATGAGGTACATTTTCACAGTTTTTAAACAATGTAAAGCATTAAAAAAATGTAACAGTTTTGTAATTTTTTTCTGAATCAGAATTGCTGTTCAATGGGTCAGACGGGTCAATAATTTCCTCAAATTTAATTGCAGAGAAGGCAGTCCACCATTAAAAGTAACATAATTGCTGAAATCTTAAAATATCCCCTGCGTTGTGAAGTGGGATGAGATAAGAAAGGAATTTCCTGTCCTATTCAAAACTCATATGATAGATTACACTCATGACTTACTTGCACCTGTAAAGTTTTATGATGGTCAGTACCATTTCCCGTCGAAATCTGCTTCTGTAAGAATAGTTTTTTTTTTGTTCCGGAAAGAAAAGGATACGTCACTTGAAAAAATATCCGGTTTTTTCTAATTTTTATTAAATTTTTTTCAGCCGTTGAATTAATTCGTCAATTCGAGGTTTATTTTTCGTTAAATAAGTATTTTTGTCTTCATTTCAACCGAGAAAAGAGAATTTTTTCTTTCTTTTCTAATGGGCTGTGTTTTGGTATTTCAGCCTTTCAGACCTAGTACATTCCCCAGGAGCTGATATCACTTTTTAGCGCGGCACCATGTAGGCGATACTAGTTACCGCGAGTAATTTTGACGCTCAATTTCCTCCCCAGAGGGAGGTACCTGAGCTCTGACGATGCGAACCTGTACTAGGATTAATTTTTGCCGACAGCACCTAAGACCATAGACACTCTATGGTCGACATGTAATCTATTACATGTCGTATGATTATACGGCATGTAATAGATTACATGCCGTATAATCATACGACATGGTCGCTGTCAATTTTCTGCATCATGAAAATCCACCGACTTTGGCCAGGATCGAACCCACAACCTTGGGTGCAGAAGGCCAGTGACACCAACCACACCACCCAAAATAAAACTCGTGCAATCACAAAATTCATTAAATACGAGTCCTAATGTATTCGTCTTGAATCCCCCCCCCCCTAAAAAAAGCATAGCTTATAGATTGTAGGAGCCAGTGCTCCACAAGAATAAATGAAATCTATAAATTGTATAAAAAGTAATGAATAGTAATTAAAAATATAATTTGATATGCAACATTGATTAGTATTAATAATAATTTCAATAATTGTTTAAGTTTGAAAGTAATCTTGCCAAAACCGATTTCAGATACATGATGACCCTAAGACGCTAATAAATTGTATAATTAGTTCTCTGTGTTCAATTAAGTTTGAATGTAAATGAAATTCATCATTGGAAATTTGTATGTTGTTTTTGATAAAAAGGTTTGTCGAATAAACCTTACGATAATTTTGTTTTCAAAGCTGTAAAAACAAGACTAAAACTAATTTCTCGATCCCTCTGCAAAAACAATTTTCAGAATTTCGATTAAACTTCAAGGCCTATAAAAAAAAGATGCTAATGTTCCAATTTTAAATGCATTCGAAACAAACTTAACTTTTAGAAACAACATTGTGTCCACAAAGCAAAACAATTTTTTTTTTAAAAAAAAGAGAGAATTACGGATGCTCAAATTATGGTATACATGCGCGTATCTCTATTTTAATTTCTCCTATATAAAGTTATCAGCATGATGTCACACTGCAATGTAATTTTTTTAAAAACTATTACGTTTTCATGCAGCAGTCTATATGCGACAGAGGTAGCCGACAACGCTGGCTCGGGTTCGAAACCTAGTGTCGGAACGCGAAGCGTTCTTTCATCCCATATCGAAAGTTTTTGAGGCCTTGTGTTGGAGAGGCCTGGATTGAGAGGGAGCTTCCTGGTTCGTGGACTGGAAGGAGCAAGGGTGTGTGGCCATCCGATGTGGTAAAATTTTTTCCAAGCTAGCGGACGAGAGACTGGTATGCTATTGGTCGAAAAGGATCAGTGAGCTAACAATCTATTGGTTGCCCTAAAATTAAGGAACAGAAAGTGGGTGGTAAAAGTGCATGCCTGTGTGGGTTGCAGTATGAGAATTTAAAAATAAAATTAAGAAAAGAAACTAAATAAAAATAAAAATGAGAATTTAGAAAAGGTCATTCGCCACAAGGGGAATGACGGAATTAATTATTAGGGGGAATTATACGAGTTCAGAAGAATTCTTCTGAGACTCTTAGTATTGGCATTGGGGTTGTAGTTTTCGAGATTGATGATATTGAAGTTATTTGAGTTTGGCAGATTATCAAAATATTTAATTGCCAATTTTTGAATGTATTTCTAAAAAGTATAAATATTAATTGCTCTGTAAATATCTTTATTTTAAGAAAATCTATTTGCTTTTGTTATATTTCTAATTATTGCATTTTGTGCATTTTCCAAAAGTTTAATGTTGGAATTAGCTGCATAGCCACACACAGGGCAAGCGTAAGTTAAGATAGGCCGCAAAACAGCAGTGCAGAAAAGTACTTTGTTGTATAGATTCATTTGAGAAATCTGGCAAATTAGGGGATAAATTGAACGTGAAGCGTTCCGGAATTTTTTTTGCGCATATATAATGTATTGTTTGAAACCTAGTGTCACAGAAGATACACTGTGTAGAAGGGAAGATGTGAAGGGTGTTAAGGTGCTAATTTGATATCGGGGAGCAACACGCCAAGTTGTTGTTTATGTCCGCCAAGATGGGCGATATAACATTACAATATGGTTATTGAGAAATTTTTATCGTCTGGCGATGTGGTTGCTATGGGGGATAACGTATATTAGAGTTATCAAGTTAAAATACATTTTTTTAAAACTTGCAGTGGATGACACTTGATGTTAATACAATTTTTAAAAATATTAATTCATTAATTTTTTAATTAATGTTGTTGTTGCTTATGCCATCTGATCGACAGTAACATCATATCAAGGTCCACGAAATCCATCGTGGCTAAGGGCTAGAATTTTACGCCTGTCGTTAGCCTAAGCTTTGAGCCCCCAAGAAGGTGGCAGTGCTTTTTTGCTCGGAACAACACGATAGATGGCGACACCGTTCGGACCCACTGATTTAACGAGCACGTCCTCCGTTTATACTCGGTGGGCGTTTGGTGGCATCGGGCATCGAACCCAGGCCTTCCGGTCTGGAGTCCAATGCTCTAACCCCTAGGCTACCCACGGTCCATATTTTTTAATTAATGAATAATAGTAACAAACCAAAATAATAGTCCAACACCACATATAAAAAGGAAAATTGCTCGTTGTGTCCTTGTAGCGCAATGGACTTCAAATCCAAAGGTCGTAGGTTCGAATTCCACCTAGGATGGCCTAATTTCTGAGAATGCGATTTCATTTTACCATACTATTTTATAAAAATAATTAAATTTAATTAATGAATAAATTGTAACAAACAAAAATAATAGTCCAACATCATATATAGAAAGGAAAATTGCAAGGAAAATCGCTTTCTATTTTGCCACTTAATATTGTGATTTTGTCATATGTATATACATATTTATATTAATTGTAATTATTTAATAAGTAACTAAAATAAAAATTTTCTTTGTTGACCTAAGTAAAAATTAACTTAATTTTTTTTTATATTACTTGTTATTCCCGCGGAACCCTATTAATTTCAGACGATTTAAATTAATTTGCATATCACGTTTCCTTCTTTAGGAGAAGATTGGTGAATTTTGCTGGCCCAAAGAATACCCAAGAGGCTTATTCATAGAAGGTCGCGTATAGATCCGTCACATTACTATGAAGGGGAAGCCTTAGAATGTCAATCACCGAATAAAATTAGGGAACTTTACGCAATACTTATATCATCTTGCGGTGTTTTTAATCTTCAAACACTTTGGAATAAGTACAAAGAGTACATGATGGCAGATATATTGCGGCGACTGCTGCAAGTACAAGCAGATATGCCTTTCAATAAACACATCTACAACGAAACGCTAATAATAATTGAAAATAAGTTTTTCACAATGGTTGGGAAGAAACTACATGATTTTTGAATTATTAGTCCTCGACAAGTCGACGGAAATGACTTCGATAATGAAATTGCTCGAGAATTAGACTACGATTTAATAGCCTTGCAACGTCAAGTAACAGAATTTATCCCTCAATTAACTCCAGAACAAAGTTATGTTTTCCCTCAAGTGCTATGTAAAAAAGAATCCGGCAGTGGTGCACTCTTTTTTTAGATGCCCCTGGAGAAACCGGAGAAAAACGTTTTTGCTAAACTTATTATTAATGTCCGTCAGAAAAACTAGAATATAGCAGTTGCTGTGGCTTCTTCCGGTATAGCCGTGACACTACTGACCGGTGGTCGTACTGCTCATTCCATTTTAAAATTACCGTTGAATATTGCACATGAAGATTCACTCATCTGCAATTTCAGTAAAAACAGGATGCCCCGACAATGTAAGCCTTTAATGTGGGATGAAAAACGATGTCTCAGAAGAAAGCCATAGAAGGATTAAATCGGACTCTTCAGGATTTACGAGATAGTACAGATATTATAGGAGGAATGGTATTTTATTGGCTGGTGATTTCTGACAAACTCTGCCTGTAATCCAGAGAGGTACACCGGCAGATGAAATCAGATCCTGTATTAAATCATCGAGCTAATGAGCGATAGTTGAAAAATTCAGTATGAAAACGAATATGAGAGTACATTTTCATAATGACGTAGGTTCGGAACATTGTGCAGAGACGCAATTGAAAATCGGTGATGGATATTTGGACGCAGATGTGCTGGAGGTCATATTTTACTTTCCAGAGAATTTTGTAATTTAGTAGAAAATGATGTAGATTTTATTGCTTAAATATACCCGGGCATGCAAAAAAATTGGGATCAATTGTTGTGCGCAAGATCAATATTGGTGCCTAACAATGACATTGACAATAAAATCAACACTGAAAATTTAAACCACGTGCTGGGGAAATGAAAGAATATTTATCAATGAATGTGTGTAAAATCATGGATAAAGTACTTCATATCCCACGGAGTTCTTAAATTCGCGTGAACTTAAGGTGTACCCTTACATAAACTTCAATTATAACTATAAGTACAAGTTATACTTATACAAAATCTCGATGCTCCTCGACTATGCAATAGAATGAGGCTTCGGATCACAAAATTGATGCAGAATATACTTGGTGCCAATATTTTAACAGGTGTCATGAAAAGGGGAAGTGTTATCATACCTTCGAATTCCAATTATCCCCACTGACCTACCGTTTCAGTTCAATTTCCAATCAAACTCGGTTTTACTGTAGTTATTAATAAAGCGCAAGGGCAAACATTACAGGTAGCAAGGGTGCATTTGGAAAAGCAATGCTTTTCCCATGACCAACTGTATGTAGCCTGATCGCGTGTGTCCAATGCCCGAAATCTTCACATACTTGCAAATGACGGAAGAACATATAATACAGTAGCATCTTAAATTAGTATTCTTTTTTGAGCTCTTTAAAGAGGAATTATATATATTGTGTGAGATCCACTTTATAAATTTCAGTTTATTATGTTAAAAGCAAAACAATTATTTAAATTTATTATTTTGTTTACGTGAATTTATTTATCATTGTTTAATTTTTTATCACCATGAACTGAACGATATTGAAAAAGTATATTATTTTGTAGGCAGTGGCAACAAGGAAGTGCTCGTTCTGTTTTGTTTAATTAACAGTATTCCATGAAAAAATTGTTTATAACTAGGTGAGTCTTGGACTCTAGTTGGCATGTTAATTTGTGAAATAAATGAGATTTGGCAGTATTAATAGTTTGGAGTATTAATTTTCAATACAAGAAACTTTTTATTTTTTATTTTTACGATATCTGGCGTCCGCGACAGGACTATTAAGTGTCAATATGTTTACATCTGTTAAAGGCTTCAAGAAAGAAGATCTAATTTATTTGTATCAAGAGATCAATGAGGACTTACCGTTGAAGGTTACCATATCTACACTGAAAGATGTAATTTTAAACAGTAAAGAATATAAAAATGATCCGGACTTTGTTTCAACCGTACTAGCCACAACTGTTTCTGAAAGGCAGAAAAAAGAAGAGAGAAATCGCCAAGACGAAGAGATAAAGCGCCAAGAAGAAGAAAGAGAACGACAAAGACAACATGAGTTGGATTTGGCGAGATTAAACTCCCGGACAGTTTTAGATACTCTAGATCAGTGATGGGAAAACTACGGTCCGCGGCCAAGTCCGGCCCGTGGAAAGGTTTAATCCGGCCCGTTTAAGAGTGCCGTCGTGATAATGTTTGAACGCGTTCTTACTTCGTAATGTTACGACCCGCATAAAAACTACCTGCGGCGATATTCAAAACACAATAGTATTCTGGACAAATCCATCCGACCTAAACAGATGACTCATCTTCGCTCGAAACTTCCAGACACTCTCTCATTTTCGATTCATTGTTCTGTTTTCTCGAAAGAACTGGAAAAATCCAATTCCCGAACAATCCTTGCAGGTAGGTATAAATACAAGCGAGGCCGCCCGAAGATCTGTTAGTTAGCAACTTAGTCAGTCATCTGCAACGATTCACTGTGACTCGAGTAATTGTTTGTGCAATCCCCGAAACTCCCACTGCCTCAACAAACACCCGCGCAAAAGCATTAGTTAGCAGTAAGCTTTCGTCAATTGCGTTTCTGTGTGTTGTTCTCCGTAGTAGGTAAAGTCTAAAATGGATGTTAAAAAAAGAAAAGTGGATTCAGAATGTCGAGTTTTTAAAGAAGAATGGATGTGGAAATATTTCTTTACTTTATTAAAAGAAAAACCTGTGTGCTTATTTTGCAATACAACTGTTGCAGTTTTAAAAGAATATAACATTCAACGCGCCATTTCAAGAGCAAACATGAAAACCACTCCTACTCATCGTTAAGTGAAGAGGTAAAAAAAATTAAATCGAAAGATTTAATAAAAAATTTATCAAGTTAACAACAATTATTTCAGAGAGTTAATCATTCTCAAAAATGCGCTACTAAAGCCAGTTATGTGTTGGCTTATAATATTGCTAAATCTAATAAAGCATTTTCAGATGGTGAATTTATAAAGCAGTGCATGATAGATGTATGCGATATTATGTGCCCTGAAAAGAAAAATGATTTTCACACAGTCACTGTCTCTCTCAAGAAGAACAATCACCGAGAGAATTGAAAATATTGATAAAAATCTAATTTCACAACTGACTACAAAAACTCAAAAATTTATTTTTTATTCAATTACCATGGATGAAAGTACAGATATCAGCGATACTGCGCAGTTACTCATATTTGTAAGAGAATCAACGCCCACTTTGAAATTACAGAAGAATTGCAGGGCTGCAGTCAATGAAAGGAACAACGACTGGTGCCGATATATTTTGTGGATTTGAAAATTGCATCGATAAACTTCGTTTACCTATTGATAAGTTATGTAATGTAACTACAGATGGTGCTCCTAATATGGTTGGAATCAATCAAGGATTTGTTGGGAAATTTAATTCTAAGTATCCGGAAAATGATGTTTTTTTGCATTGCCTTATACATCAGGATGCTCTCTGTAAATCGGCTTTAGATATTGACCATATACTTAATATTGTTGTAAAACTAGTAAATATGATTCGTTCCAGAGGATTATTACATCGCCAGTTTCAACAGTTTTTGGAGTCCGTACATGCTGAGCATTCCGATATCCTGTATTATTCAAAAGTTCGTTGGTTAAGTGCTGGAAAAGTATTTGAAAGAATTTGGGATTTAAAAGACGATATTGTGAATTTTCTTCTTGATAAAGACATTTATAATCAATTTGACGTCTTAGAAAACGAAACGTGGCTTTCTGATTTCGCTTTTATCACAGACCTCCTCGTACATATGAATAAACTTAATCTCAAATTGGAAGGGAAAAATCAGTTTCTTCACGATATTTGGCAATACCTGAAAAGTTTCAAATTACAGTTATTATTATTTGCTAATCAGATCTCTAAATCTGATTTTTCTCATTTTCCAAGAATACAATCTTTAAAATTCACTATATCAAACAATAAGATTAAAAAATACGAAATTAATTTGAGAAAACTATCTTCAGAATTTGAAAGGAGATTTCAGGACTTTAGAAAAATGGAACCAGAGTTTAGTATTTTTGCGACCCCATTCAATGTTAATTACGAAGAAGTTGATGCAAAATTTCAACTTGAGTTAATAGAACTGAACTGTAATACTCTCCTGAAACAAACTTTTCATACAGTACCATTACTAGAATTTTATAAAAATTTAAGTCCAGATAATTTCTCAAATCTAATTACTCATGCAATGAAGATAATGACAATGTTCGGCTCATCTTATATATGCGAACAAATCTTTTTAACAATGAAGCTTAGGAAAACTTCTTTAAGAAACAGAATTACAGATGAGCACCTTTCATCAGTTTTAAGAATTTCTGCTTCGCAAATGGAACCGGACTATGATGACATTTTGAAGAAACAGTCTCAATTTCATTTTTCTCATGCACCATCAACCAGTAATGACATCAGAAAATAAAGTGATAATACTTCACCTCAAGAACTACACTAAATTCATTTTATATTTTGTGCTTATAATTTTCTTACCTTTTGCTTTTTTACTATTAAAATAATAAGTGTATGTAATAATATATGTATAATGTTTATAGAACACATAAATTTTTTAACTATTAAGCATTATTCTTTGGTCCGCTACGATTGTCTAGTTATTACAAATGGCCCGTCTTAAAAAAGGTTTCCCCACCACTGCTCTAGATGATCAAACTTCAGAGTCAGGTAGTGTAAAAAAGAAATTTCACTTACCTAAGTTAGAATTACGCCCTTTTTCGGGAGATTTAAGGGACTGGTTACCTTTTTGGAGCCAGTTCGAATATGTTCATAATGATGTTGATATAGCACCAGAAAATAAATTTCAGTATTTAGTGCAAGCAACCGTTAGCGGCTCACGCGCTCGGGAGGTAGTGGAAAGTTTTCCACCCACCGGCGCCAACTACGCCAAAGCTGTTGAATCTTTAAAAAATCACGTTTTGGTCGAACTGATTAACTTATAGAATTCTATGTGCGCGAGCTTTTAAAATTGGTTTTACAAAACACTTCGCAAAGTTTGACTGTTAATTTATGTACGCTGTATGACCATTTGGAGTCTCAGGTTAGGGCATTAGAGACACTTGGCGTAACAACGGGTAAAAGCGCTGCTCTACTTCATCCTTTGGTTGGGTCATGCTTACTGGAATATATACTAAGAGCATGGCAAAGACAAAGACGTCCTGATTTCAATCATAGTGGCGAACCACAAGAAAGGCTTAGTAGCTTACTAAAATTCTTAAAATCTGAAGTAGAATCAGAAGAAAGGATTTGTTTGGCGATGCAAGGTTTCGGTTTAAACAAAAAGAAAGACAATATTGGGTTTAGAAATAAGAAATTTGAACCAAGAGTAAAACAAAATAGAACACCCACCGCCTCCGGTCTTTTTACCAATCCACATACTCATAAAACCAAAAAGTCATGTGTGTTTTGCGAGAAAACTCATCCCAGTGCAGACTGTTTTTCTGCACAAAAAATGAGTTTAGATGAAAAACAAAGGATTTTGAGGGGGAAAAATTTTTGTTTTGCCTGTCTGGCTCCCGGTCACCCCGTCCGAAAATGTCGTTCATTTTTTAGATGTGTAATTTGCGGGAAGAAACATGATCCCTTGATGTGCGAAACAAACGAGTCAAGAAAAAATGATTTCAAGAAGATGGAAGAAGCTGAAGTTTTCAACGAGGTCAACATGTCCAACCTGAGTGTGGGTCCTAAAGTGTTTTTACAGACTCTAAAGTGCAAGCTCATATCAGATAAAAAAGAAAAAATCGTGCGAATTGTTCTGGACATCAGCTCGCAAAAGTCTTATATTGTAAAGAGTCTTGTCGAAGAAATGGGATACGTTCCTGTAAAGAAAGAAACTCTGGTACATTCACTGTTTGGTGGGATTAAATCGAAAGAATTTGTACATACATGCTACAGAATTAGGTTGAAAAATATTAAGAACAATTTTGCATGCAACTTTGAAGCTTTGAATCAGGTAGCTATTTGTAATGATGTATCACCTGTTAACTCCGGGCCTTGGTTAAAAGAGCTTCAAGAAAGGGATATAACATTAAGTGATGTTGGAGAAAAGCCACACAACCTGTACAAGTACTTATAGGAGCTGATCTTTTTGAAAAGATTTTAATCGGTCAGCGTAGGGTCTTACCATGCGGATTAGTAGCCATTGAAACTTTGCTTGGGTGGACTTTGTTATGGAAAGTTCCTAATAGAGTAAAGTTACTACTAGCAATGCCATGTTAGTGACATCACTTTTTGCTAAAGAGTTTGACATTTCGGACTTCTGGAAACTGGATTCTATTGGAATCAAGGATCCTATTGAAAAGCTGTCTAAAAAAGAGCAAGAGGATTTGACTACTGAAAATTTTCTTCAAACTGTTAGGCATAATGAAGATAATCGCTATGAAGTTCATTTGCCTTGGTTAGATAACTGTGTGCCTTTACCTGATAATTTTGAGCAAGCTAAAAGAAGGTTAGACACCACAACCAAGAAGTTATTTCAGGAAAACTTGTACGATAGTTATGAGGGCATATTTTTCGAATTGCTGCGTGAAGGAATTATCGAAGAAGTACCAATTGAAGAGAAAGATTTGCCTGCTAATTATCTATCTCACAGACCTGTTATCAAAGTTAGTAAGACAACTCCTATTCGCCCGGTTTTTGATGCATCTGCTCGAATCAAAGGACATCCGTCACTAAATGACTCCTTACATAGTGGTCCAAACTTGATTGAGCTCATTCCTGATATTTTGCTGCGTTTTCGAGAAAAGAAGATTGGTGTAATCGCAGACATAAAGAAAGCCTTTTTGCAAATTAGCCTCTGTAGAGAAGACAGAGACTTCTTGATATTTCTATGGTGGACAAATAAGGCTTGCAAAGATTACAGGTTTTTCCGGCATACCAGAGTAGTTTTTGGCGTTCGCAGCAGTCCTTTTCTACTAGGAGCTGTATTGAAGTATCATCTTGAACAAAATACTGATGTTGATCCTTTGGTAACTAGTTGTCTTTTGAAGAGTTTTTATGTGGACAATCTTGTAACCAGCGTCCACAGTGAATTAGATTTGCAGCGAGTGATAAGTGTTTCTAATGAGTTATTAAAAAAAGGTGGTTTCATTCTGCGGGATTGGGAATCTTCACTAACAAAGGATGGAAGATCCTTCAAAATAGATCTGTTAGGCCTTCAATGGAATAAAATTGAAGACTGTTTTTCGCTAAATATCAGCTGGTTGAAAGAAGTAAATGTCGACAACATTACTAAACGTACGATATTATCGGTTACTCAAAAAGTGTTTGATCAATTTGGATTTGTATCTCCTGTAATGCTTTGTCCCAAAATTATGCTACAAAAAACCTGGAAATTATCGTTGGAATGGGACGAAGAAATCACTGGATCCCTTCGACAAGAATTTTTACAATGGTTTAGGGAACTAAAAGTATTGGAAAATGTTACCGTTCCTTGCTGGATCAACTTTAATCCAGAAAATATGAAGAACTTCTCCATTCATACCTTTTGTGACGCAAGTAGAGATGCATGTGCCACCGTTACGTATCTTGTACAAGAAGGAGAATGTGGAAAGGTGCATTTTTTAGCCTCGAGATCACGAATATCTCCTCTGAAAGTTGCTACAATTCCAAGATTAGAGCTTCTTGCTGCATTGGTGGGAGCAAGATTAACGAAATCTGTGTTGGATGCTCTTGGATGGACGGATATTAGATGTTTTTATTGGAGTGATTCCACTACCGTTCTTACCTGGATCATTAAAGATGAAAATTTGTCTATTTTCGTGAATAACAGAGTCCAAGAAATACGGAATATTACCCAAGCTTTTTCTTGGCGTCATATTTCTGGATTTGAAAATCCAGCTGATTTACCCTCCCGAGGATTCAAAGCAAGTATTTTAGTGAAAACTAGATGGTGGGAGGGGCCAAAATGGCTTACTTTATTTGAAAACGAAGGACCATGCAATGAATATGAGTTTGATGAAGATGAGATACCCCACTAAAAGAGAAAAGGAAAAGCTCAATATTAGCTTTGGTGTCTGTAAATCAAGATTCCTCTGCAGGCTGGTTTTATCAGCGCTTTTCAAAATATGAAAGCATTGTGAAGTTAGTGGGATGGATTTTGAGATTTGTAAAGAGCTGTAGATGCGATGTTCAGCTAAGGAAAACGGGAAGTTTGGATGCTGAAGAATACAAGGCAGCAGAGAAACAAGTGATAAAATTGGTCCAGTCGGAATCTTTTGTGAACGAGCATGATGCAAAACTAAAAACTTTGAGTGCGTATAAGGATGCCGATGGAATAATACGGCTCAAGACGAAAATAATTTTCCGTCAGGATACAGAAGATTTTAAGGAGCCAGCTGTTCTCCCGTCCAATCATAAAGTTGTCGAAAGACTAATATTTTCTCACCATATCAAAAATAATCATGCTGGAACTCAAATTTTGCTTAATATTTTGAGAGAACATTTTTGGATTTTGAGTGGAAGAAAAACAGTGCGGTTCTGTTATCTCAAAATATGTCGTTTGCAAAAGATTTTCTTCTAAATGTTGTGATGTATCTGCTCCTTTGCCTGAAGATGGAATACGACAGGCAAACGTGTTCGAGATCTGTGGAATTGACCTGGCAGGACCTTTATTTTTAAAAGATGGAAAGTATGCATTTTTACTTGCGCCGTATATAGAGCTGTCCACTTAGAGCTTGTTTCATCTCTATCGACTGAAAGCTTTTTGATAGCTCTACGGCGATTTATAGCTCGGAGAGGCCGATGTGAAACCATGTACTGTGATAATGGCACTAATTTTGTCGGAGCTTCCAATTTGCTCAGAAGTTCAGATTGGGGCCGCATTTGTAGCGACAATGCTCTTCGTCCAATTAAGTGGAAATTTAATCCCCCTTCTTCACCATGGTGGGGTGGATGGTGGGAGAGACTAATTGGTATTCTTAAAAGTCTTTTGAGAAGAATACTTGGAAGAGCAAGTTTGGCATTCGAGGAGTTGACAACAGCTATTTGTGATTGTGAAAATGTAATCAACTCACGCCCTTTGACTTACATCGACAAATGTGACTCAGAAATTGTTCCACTTACCCCTGCCATGTTTCTTCAGGATATCAAAAACTCTGGTGTTCCAGACTGTGATGCGGCAGATCATAAAAGTCTCAACCATCGTGTCAAATACAGGTTAGCTTTACAGAAGGACATTCGAAAGAGGTTCAGGTCCGAATATCTTAGATCTTGGATAAGGAGGCCGGAAAAGACTAGAACTTCGATGATAACTCCCGGGGACATTGTTCTCATAAAAAGTGACAACGCCAATCGAATCGACTGGCCACTGGGGAAAGTGACAGAAATTCTGCCAGGGAAAGACGGTGTGTGTCGACTCATTAAACTTAGAACATCTCGCGGAGAAATTCTGCGTCCAATTCAGCGCGTCTTCCCTTTAGAGATCTCTTCTAATAATTCGTCTTTTCCACCTGACACAAAAATGCATTGTCTACAAAAATCGCCTCTATGAATAATGCTATTCCTAAGTGTTCTGATGACAACTCCATTGACTACGCAGTTGTTCAAATCAAGACAAGACTATGACGGACTGTTAAAATTCCCGAAAGGTTGGATCTCTAATACAGTTGTTGAGCTGTGGGACTTCCACATCTCAAGGTGGGAGGATGTGAGATCCACTTTATAAATTTCAGTTTATTATGTTAAAAGCAAAACAATTATTTAAATTTATTATTTTGTTTACGTGAATTTATTTATCATTGTTTAATTTTTTGTCGCCGTGAACTGAACGATATTGAAAAAGTATATTATCTTGTACGATGTGGCAACAAGGAAGTGCTCGTTCTGTTTTGTTTAATTAACAGTATTCCATGAAAAAATTGTTTATAACTAGGTGAGTCTTGGACTCTAATTGGCATGTTAATTTTTGAAATAAATGAGATTTGGCAGTATTAATAGTTTGGAGTATTAATTTTCAACACAAGAAACTTTTTATTTTTACGATATATTGTATGCGCGAATATACTTTCAACTTTTTAAAATATTAATTTATCGAATTTTTGTTGTTAATTATTATAACAAAGTGTGTTTTCACTTTTTAAAACTAAGCTCAATTTTAGAAATTTTAATGGTCCCAGACAAGCAATAAAAAATTATCATATTAATTTATTTACTTTTTAATGCCAATGATTATAACTTTGACATAGTTATTTAAAAACATCAATGCTAGTAAAACCGCGGGTAAAAGCTAGTCGTTAAAAAAAATACTTTCTATTCATCCATTCAAGTTCAAATATTTTTTTTTAAAACTTGTAGTGGATGACACTTGATGTTAATACAGTTTTTTCAAATATTAATTCATAAAATTAATGGTTATAATTAATTAAATTAAATTAAATTAATTACCGGACGCCAATTTAGATTCGTCTACATTGTTGTAACATTGAAAAAGTTAAAACAGTGAGAAAAGTTGGCGCCGAAAACCGGTTTTTCAGCCAAACTGGGTGTGCATTGTTGCAACAATGTACACACACATATCTCATGCTTTTTTCAATTTCTAGTCTATTAGTTCACTCTCTCCCTATATATATATCTTGCTCAACTTTTCAATCGTTTATAAAATGCTTCTTATTCATCCATTCAAAGTAGCAATTGACTTAAAAATTATTTTTTTTATAATTACTTGTTTTTTTAAAAATATTTTATAGTTTGGAGCATTAATGATTTTGGTAGATAGTTCCTGCATTAATTTGAAATGTTTCTTGTACAAATTTGAGACAAAAAAAAAGCAAAAGTTTGTTCACAAAAGATATATGAACTAGTTCAGGAAAAATATCTTTTCCCTGTAACCTTAAACTGAAACTATTTAATAAATGTCGCATAAATATCGGTAAGAAATGCAAAATCCCATAGCCAAACGTTATTCTTAAGTAGCAAGCACTCACAGGGTAGCTCATTGTTTTCTTCCAGATGTATCTAAAAAAAACACACACTCCCTCAAAATCCAAAACCTTACGAATTCACCTCCTTTGGAGAGCCAGCGCATACAACAATGAAGAATATTCTCTACAAGAAATTTTCCATTGTAATTCAATTAAGGTGACTCGAAGGGGGAAGGGGGGTAATTTTTTAAAATTAAATTTTTTTATTTATTTATGCATTTTATATTTTAGCATTTCATATAATGTTTATATTCAATAAAACAATATGAGGTGTAATTTTGCACATATTATTCACACAATTTAAAAAAATTAAATTTTTTTTTAAAAAAATGAAAAATTTTAAAATCCTACTCTTTTTGTATTTATTAATATTTTGACATGAAATTTTTTTCTAACATTCTTAAGGATGTTTTAAACAACTTTAGGGATCGATTTTACAATAACTTAATTGGTTGTGGAGAAAAAAAATAAAATGTTAATACATATGCTAAAATTTAACAAAAAACCCAATATCACCTACATTTCAATTTTTTTAAAAAAAAGTATTCACAGTTTATAGCAAAACGGATCCCTAATTTTGTTACATGCATGATTTATAACACACAGAGAAAAAATGAAAGTGATGGGATAATAATTGTGGAAGGAGTAGCATTTTGAATGAACTAATGTATTGAAAAAACACAAGCTGAGAAAAACCATTTTAAAGTTTATACTTCTGAAAAAATTATTATTATAATCTTAAATAAATTTAAAATACCATTTTAAAACATTAGCTATACATTTTTCTTCAAAATAATTGCTTTTTCATATTAATTGAACCCATATTTTCTGTAAATGATACATTTTTACACAGTAATAATGGCACATAAATATCAAGAAAACTCGAAGAAAACGTTAAAAAAAATGTTTTTCTGTTGTAACACAAGTTTTAAAATCTTTTGCTTCACACAATATTTAAATATGATGAAAAGAACTGAAATTATGAAATTATTAATATAATATGCCTAAATTAAAAATATTTACATGCACACACATTTTACAAAAAAAAAAAAAAAACATTATTAAAATACCTCAGAAATATCCTGCTTTATATGTAACACCTTCCTTTTTTTAATTAATATTTCTTTTTAAAATAGTTTTTTTTTTATCAATTTGTGTGCACGCTGGTATTTGGTGTTTTTCCGTCTAATTCTGAATAATCTTTTACGGGATTCGAGCATCACACCAAGATCATGCGAACATTTCCCCAAAGGTATATGTAATGCTTTTTGGGTCTCTCTCTCACAGTGCGTAGAGTCCCTTTGTTAAATTCACAAATTGCTTCCATTACGGCATGTGTAACTCTGTCTTTGGACACAAATATCTCCTTTGGACACTTTGATCAAATCATGTTGTGCAAGCTTTCATTAGCGTTTTGGGTTCCGCAATTAATGCACCTTTCCAAAAGTTCATTTGAAGCAAGCCGTTGATAAACAGAAAGGATATGTGGCAAAAAACTTTCATTAATTGGAGTCCCAACATGTTGTTTAAGCAGACCTGGGTTTTGCTCTTTTTCTTCTGCTGACTCTTGAAAACACACTGAGTCAGCACCGATTGGACATTTCGAATGCTGAGGCTTTTGGTCTGTCGAAATGCTGTGATATAAAGTAGCATATATTGCTTTTTTCATGGCGGGAACATTGCCTTTGTTTTTTAGTATAGCTTTTTGGTAGTACAAAGTTAATTTTTTAATTGTTGACTCTTTTAATGTGCCGTGGCCTTTTCCTCCTAATGAAATTCCACGGGCCCTCGATTCCTTGACAGCATTTCGTAGACCAGTGCCCAACCTTTTGCTGACATGATTAATGCACTCCTCTTTTTTTTTTTTATCTCAGTCTTATCCCCATACACATTTTTTTCTGTTAAATAGTTGAAAGTTTTACAATCCCCATCAGACAATAAGGTGCAATAACGAAATCTCAACGCTTGTGATCTTTCCAGAGGATCAATGCAGCCTCCATTTCCATCGAAGTTGATGAGCCGGAATGATTAACATCACAATCCTTCCTGTGTCCTTCAAACCAAATGTTATATTCTGCACTTGACTCTCCAAGTTCCCTTTTTGCTACAGAACAATTGCGACATACTTTGCACATGACATCAAAATCAATTACATAGCCTGTAAGTATATCAATAACACAAGCTAGGCCAATCAATGATGTATGTCCACGCGTCAATCAGCTATCATCAAATGAAACACTTATATCTATAACGGGAACATCAGTTGGTGCTTCGTAAGCATTTCTCACTTCACTGTGTACTTTTCAGCAAATTCTCTGCAGCAATACCATAGGCTTTGTGAATAAGTTTAGTACATTTGCTATAAGTTCTAGAGGAAAAAGGAGATATATTTACTGCCATGCAAAATTTTTCAATTGCAGAGTAACCTTTTCCAATATTAGAGAATGCTTGTGTGACACGTAAATTTATATCAGGAATGGTATTACCCTGCCTTTCATTAGACGTTTCTACTGCACAAACTTTTTCAGCACAATAATTGCAAGTTAAATTTAACACGTAGGAAAATCCAACCTTGTTTCAAAGACCAAGCTTTAGAGTTTGCTTGTCACAGTCAGGGCATTTTAGTTTCATAAACATTTTGCTGATTTGCTCAAAATTCACAATAATGAAATTTCCAATTTCAGAATGTTCAGTTTTTTCAGGATAAGATAACTGCTCAATTCTGATGTTAGGAACTAATTTGTTTTCTTCTGTGACGCATGTATTCACAGCATCACTACACCAACGTTTGCTGTTCATTTGAGCAGAATGATTTCTTCGTTTAACTCGTGGCATTTTTAAGAGAAATCTTCAAGAGATAATAATAGGAAAGATAATATTGAAATCTCAGCAGTTTCAGCAACAGTCTTTAAAAGACAGCAATCAGTAAAAGTCTTAAAAAAGACTGTTTTTTTTTCAATGTAAAACGTAAATAAAACTAGCACGATAACAGCAAAACAAACGAAAGAAGCGCTAAAACAACAACAAATAGCTTGTAATAAAAGTTGTAGTCACTAAAAAGTACGATAAAGCGTTGCAGTTATGGTTAAAAGAAAGTAAAATTTATTTTTGAAAAGTAGTTGATAAAAATTAGTTTAAAATCACTGACACCTCTAAAAATCTCTCTCTGGTTGAATTTTTAAATTTGTTTGTTTAATTTTTCAAATGAAATTTTTTCCAACTTCTAATTTTCAGGCATACAAAAGTGATATATCAATCGAAAGGTAATCGTTCAAAGAATATAACTAAATAAAAATAATAAAAAAACGATAAATAAGTCATTTTTGCGGTACCAAGTCCCCTTAAGTGTATTTATAATAAACCAGCCGTTACCCACCCGCTTCGCTGGGTATTTCATGATGTTTTATAAATATATACTGTTAATATATATATATATATATATATATATATATGAAATAATTTGAGTTTAACAATTCGGCGAATGCAAAGGATTCCTTATTTAGATCATTATTTTTGGTGATTTGATGTTTTCTTTGGATGGGATTGATGAGGTAGTCCTGTGATAATTTAAATCTGTTTTATTCCACATCTTGAAACACATAAGCATGTTAAACATAAAGCATGAAATGGACAACACAGAACAAAGAAAACGAATGCACAATGAGCTGCAGCCGGCTACATGTTGAAGGCAGACAAATACAGATAAGAGAGAGAGCAACGATTTCGATGAAAGTCTTGGGGATATGGATCACAATTCGGGGATAGCATTTGGAGTACATAGTCCTTTACGGGCTCTAATCTCCTGTCAGGTGTTTTAAGGTGACTGTAATGAGTTCCCTATCTGATAAGTAATGGCGCCTTCAATGTGGTAGACCTGAATGGAAAAAACAGATTTTTCCTTGGAGATATAGAGTGGAGGCAATCCGATTGGTCGACTAGGAAAGGCAGGGGGATGACGTCAGTGTCATGGGCAGATCTTCATGGTCTCGGCGGGAAAAGTCCAAATGGCTTTTGGTAGGAACTGAGTTGTGGAGAATGAGCACTGGGATGGGGGGGGGGGTGTCAGAAGCGAATGAGTAAGTTCTCAATTGGCTGCCCTGAAGATGGGGTGATAAAACTGAATGAGATAGTAAATTATAGTTTAAAAAAACTAAAAAACACACTTTTATACTGAATCGAACTAAAAAGTAAAAAAATAATTCTTAATATAAGAATAAAATTATAAACGAGAAAACTAATGTTATTGTGGTGAAAGCGTGGGGTACTTTGTACTACATTTTTACACTAATTCAGCTTTTCGGAATAGAAGTTAGAAATTATAACAATTGATATATTTTTGAACACCCCACGCTTTTACCCGAATGACATTAATTTTCTCGTTCATCATTTTATTCTTATATTAAGAATTATTTTTTTACTTTTTAGTTCGATTCAGTATAAAAGTGTGTTTTTTAGTTTTTTTAAACTATAATTTATTTTTCATTTTTTAGTTCGATCTACAATAAAAGCGTGTTTTTTAGTTTTTTTTAACTATCATTTATTCATTGTTGAATTTATCCTTGAGTTTGATACTTGAGGCTGGAATTACGTGGCTGTGGAATTAGTCTTGCTCTTCAATGGATATTAATTAACGGGTCTGAAATTTATTTATTCTCTCCGTTGACGAGGCCTAGGATCAGTTCCGTATCGTTATATTAGATTCCGTCTCTATAGAACCAGTCAAACAAATAAAAGTATGTTAAGAAGAGAAAGTTCGAATTAAAATTTTTTTTAATGTACCATGTTCTTATAACGGACAAAAAAGTATAAAATTCCTCCTTTTCGTCCCCCCATTTTCATGCATTGTCATCCACTTCTGAGCTATGGTCCAAATTTCAAGTCTAGCTCATCGGAAAGTCACACAGTTTAAAATCAATTACAAAATTCCTCCCGGACAGACATTAAAGAAAGCGAGTTGATAAAAACATGGTAATATTGTCACAAACTGATACGCTCTGAGTGGCCGAACGGTTAGAGCACTGCTCTACCATGCAAGGGGCTCGGGTTCGAGCCTCCCAGATATTTGTTTGTTAAATTCAACCATGACTTTCATTATTTATTATTATGGACATTTGCAAATTATGTAAATTGTGAATTTATGTTAATCTTTCCCCTGGTGGTCATTCTAGAACCCTCCACCAGGTTTATAAAAGTACTGCAGCTGGATAGGTCTTCAGTTGTGGTGCTGCCCGTGTAAAACACTACGACAAAATAAATTGTGTATTGGATAACATCGCCTTATTCCTTCTACGTGACAATATTAAGTGTCAATCGTTTTTTCACCTTTTAAACGTATTGCTTTATAAAAATAAAAAAATATTTAGCAGTTAGAACATAAATTATTTTTTTTTCACATGCACGAGTCTTTTTTTTTTTAATTTTAATTTTCAGAAAAATGTTTATATTACGGTAAGCAATTGCTAACACACACCCACCCTCCACTTTCTCAGATACAGAACACTTTTTTTGTTTATTTTATTTCTATTAACCGCAAGTGTATTTTATACTCGCATAAAATTAGCTTTAAATTTTCAAAACACTCGCCTTAGGGTTACACCTTATTCTTTTAGTTGCCAAATCTGGAAATGATATATGAAATTAGTCACCAAATCTGAAAATGGTATATGGAATTAGTCGCTAAATTTGAAAATGGTACGTGCAATAAGTCGCCAAATCTGATTATCCTTATTCCTGACGATCCTGAAAAGGACAATGGAACAAAATTATGAAATTATTGTATTGTCATCGGTCCTTGACAAGTGTGCAAAATTTCGAATTAATCTGACCTTTTAAAGTGGGAAAAATCGAGTTCCAAGATTCCGTTACATGCAAGTGAAACTTATAAAAGCGTGTTAAAAAAAGGGCTATCCCGGTAGGAAGAGCAACTGATTGCTCCGAGCTTTTGTACTGGCGGTGAACTTTTGTAACAGGAGTCATGATTGGATGCAAATGCGCGCTTGCAATAAGATTAATATTATAACTGTCTTGTGACAAAGAATTAGAAAATAATTTAACGGAGTAAAGTTAAAGAGTTAGAAGAAGTCATTACATATATAATGTATATATAAATTATTAATATCTAAGTCCTAGCATTGAGAATTCGATTGTATTGAAAAATATACTTATACCTGTAACTGTCGCCTCTTAATACAGAGGGAAAAAAAGGGCAGAACTCATCCAATTCGTATTTTCTAAAAATCTCTACAATTGAAGTATAGAATGATGTTTGCACTTTCGTAACCCTATAACCAAAAGGAAATTTTTACTATCAATAACAGCGTAATCCCGTTGAGAGTCGTTTCCCAAAATTACCGTTCTGTGTGGATTTCAATTCAACAAAAGAAAAACGCAAACCAAATTTCATTATTATAGTCCTAGTAGTTCGAAAAAAGGAATTCTTTTGTCAGTAACCTGCTCCCCCCAGGAGTTGATTTCCGTAAAATACATTTTTAGTGGATCCCTATTCAACAAAAGAAACAAGCTCAACAAATTTCAAGTATGTGGGTCTAATAATTCAAACACAGGAATTTTTTTCTATTACTCCTATTGACCCCTCTCAACCCTCCTTAGGGGTCGATTTACGGAAATATTTATCGATTACGCCCCTTCAGCCTCCACACCACCACCTGGGGGTCTGTTTTCACAAAACCCGTTTTTGTAGGGGAACTGTACTCTATGGAAGTAATCTGGTTACCAAATTTGAAGACTATGCGTCTAATAAATAAAAAATGGAAAACATTATCTATAACGCCCCTTGAGCCCCCGCAAAGACACTGAGGGGTCAATTTTCACAAAACACATTACACAGGAGATTTTTAATCCATGAAAGGTTTCTGATTAACATATTTCCAGACTGTACGTCTAGTAGTTTAAAAATGGAAATAATTATCTATAACGGCCCTTAACCCCACAACGCCACTTGGGGGGCTATTTTCCCAAAACCCGTCTTGTAGCTGATCTACTCTATGAAAGGAATCTATTTATCAAATTTAATGTATGTGCGTCTAACAGTTTAAAAATGAAAATATTTATCTATTACGCCACTTGGGGGTTGATTTTCACGAAACCCATTTCGTAGCGTATCTCTATCCTAAGAGAGGAATCTGCTTACAAAATTTCAAGACTGTGCGTCTAATAGTTTAAAAATCGGAATAATTATTTACATCTCCCCTTGGGGATCAATTTTTCCAAAACCCATTTTGTAGCGGATATTTACTCCAAAAAAGAAACATGCCTACCAATTTTTAAGCAGGTAGGTCAAGTAGTTTAAAAACGAAAATATTTATCAATGCCACTTGGGGGTCGATTTTCACCAAACTCATTTTGTAGCGGCTCTCTGCTCTATGAAAGGAATCCACTTACCCAATTTCAAGACTGTACGTCGAGTAGTTTAAAAATGGAAACAATTATTTATAACGCCCCTTGCGTTTCGAATTTCGCAAAAAATCCGTTCTTAGTGGATCTCTACTCCTTGAAAGGAACATGTCTACCTAACTTCAAGTCTGTAGGTTGAATAGTTCGGGATATCGTGATAGTCAGTCGGGGAGTGAGTGAGTCGCTTTTCTCCTTTATATATATATAGTTTGGGAATATTTGTTCGGGAGCACCTAGAACCCCAACTCTGATTTTAAAAAAAATTTCAAAAACCTTCCCGGGGATATATCTAATAATTTCCCAAATTTTCACGGCGATTGGATGTATGGTTTTTGAATCTATAGAGTACAGATAGACAGACAGACACATTCATTTCGGGACGAGACTTTGTGCAATAGAAGTACTCCTTTTGGATGTTCAACCCTCAATGTAATTCCACCGAATGGGCAGTCAATTCAGAAAAAATATCCTTCGAAATTTATCCTTAGCTTTTTTTAAATTAAGTTTGAATTTCTACCAACGTCGCACCAGTAAAGTAACTGTTTACCATGCCACAGGCTTCGGTTCGACTCACGCGATCGATTTTTTTTGTTTTAAATTCATTTAAAACGACACACATTACTTTATAATCATACTAGCTGACTTGGCCACGCGTTGCTGTGGCTTTGTTTTAATACGTTAATTCAATATTATTCTAAGCTATTCAATGCAGTTAAATTAATCTTCGTTTACTATTTCGGAATGTTGAAAAGTATAAAACAACATAATGATTTTAATTTTGCATTTTATTCATCTCCTATTTGAGTGTACTATATTGCATGAATTAATGCCGAAGTTGATAAGCAGCAACATATGAAGATTTAATTTTATAAACGTGGTGAATAACGTTGTTTTTTTTACAATTTTTAAAATCATTTTTATCATTTTAAAGTATAACAATAAATAATCGGTGCACAATATTTTTCGGTTTTTTGCTAACTCAAATAGATTCAACGGTTTCCGCACATTTGAGCTTGTAGCATATAGTTGCCCATTCGAGAAACATGGATTTTCTAAGTCCAAGTATCAAATGAATATTGTTCGGTTTCAGATTCATTTATGGTCATTGCGAAAGCCAAACGAATCGGAATTGAAGCCTTTTGAATGGTATTAGAGATTCTGACGGTATCAGTGGAACACGTGGCAACAAATTCCGTAGCAGCAGAACTGAATTTTCGTTCAAACTTTACAGTCAAAATGTTTGCTTCAAGAAGTTCCCGGTATAATTTTTTGATGATCAATCGTGCACCGTTGCATTATCTAGGTGAATTTAAATTACGCAGATAATAACCAGGGAACCAACCGAAGATCATGTGGTGACATTCCTGATACATCTAGAGAATTCAAAAACTCGGTTGGAAAATTTACGGTTTTGTTTTCATCAACATTAGTGTCGATTGGTTTAAAAGGTGTTGGATCAACTGGCAACAACCCTGTGCCTGGAAGTTTATTTCATCACAATATCAACATTTTTTCTGATTAAGTAACAGGATTACAGAGGCAATAATTATCAAGATAATAATACAGTATATCCGGAAAGACACTCTCAATCAGTTCCTTTTTGCCTAAAGAATATTACAGAAATCGTCTGGTTATTTCGTGCATTATGTATTGGGATGAAGTTCTACTCCACCGTTTCCGATATTCAGTAGTTGGTTAGGAAATATTTGCTCAGATTGATCATCTTTCAAATGTACTCGCGTGTTTATGGGCAGTCGAAGTGTTTACGTTTCGCCATAAAAACGATTGTATTAAGCAGGCGTTAATCTTGTGAGCAAAAGTAGAGCGTGTAATGGCTGTTAATGCCTGTCGGAAATCACCAGACAGTAATACAACAGCAATACCGAATATTTTCTCGTTGCCATTTATATCTTGCAAAGCTATATGTAATGCTTTGAGTGAATGTTTATGGTTCATGGTACACTTATCCCTGATCATGAATGAATTCATTTGCAATACTGTAGCCAATCCGCTCTTTTTTTTACTGGTACACATTGCATCTTGTATTTTATGAATGTCCAACGGTAGCTGATGTAGAATGTGCAGTTTTTCACCATCTAACACAGTGACAACAATGCCCGAAGATGCATTTTCCTGTTGGAATCATATTTTCGCACAACTGCACTTGAAAGTTTAGTTGCTACAAGGAATGAAAATCCGGAGGTGGAACTCGAACACAAAACCATTTGACCTCATTCCAGCAATATCCAGAAAATTTACGGAAGTTTTGAATTCCGTATCCAGATTCTCGTTCCCACCCCAAGTACTCGGTGCCCACCAGTGGCGGCGCTAGACCATGCGTGGACGTCGGCGAAATTAGGGTTCGCAAGGCCTCCTTTTTTCCCAGTCAAGAAAACGTTAAATTACATAAGTCGAATTATAGTTAAACTAATGTATGAGTAAACAAGATTTATTGCTAATCATATGATAACAAAAAGTACACAAATAAAAATTTTTATAATTAAAATTTTTAATTTAATTTAAATAATTAAAAACTTTGCGAGGCCCCCTCAAGCGCGAGGCCGTCGGCGGTTGCCGACGTCACTGGTGCTCACTTTCGACGCCTTTGCTCCTATAAGTTCAGTCCCTGAAGGGGAACATTACGGTCGGTCGGCATTATCCGGCAAAGTTACGGGAGTTTCTAAAATCCGGTTTCACATTATTATAGTTTCCTATCCAGAAAAACATTTCTCTCTCCTCAAGAATTTTAAAGCAAGCCTTTTCCACAGTTCGTGCAAAATACTTTCGTCTGGCATTGTTTGACGTAGATATGAAATTATATATTGAATTGGATTGAGAATATTCGGATCGGCAGTTCCGAAATACAATCAAGATCCACTTTTTGCATCTCTACGTCGGCAAGTTAGGCTGGTACTGCTGTCCCAGAATATTCCGATCCCCCAGCATTATCTGGCAGAAATACAGGAATTTCTATATTTCGATTTCAGACTCGCTTAAACCATCTCAAATTACACCAGGAACACACTTTTCCCGCGCCAAGACTTTAAGAGTGAGCTTCTGCCCCGGTTTGCTTAAAAGACGGTCATCCTGAATTATCCGGCAAAGTTACTGTTATTTCTCAGATTGAATATCAGATTCGGATTATCCGTTTTGAAATACACCAGGGATAAAGTTTTCATGATCCAAGGCTTTTAAGGCAAGTCCCTGCTACAGTGTACCTAAAATACGGTCGACTGGCATTATTCGGCAAAGTTATCGAAACTCCTAAAACTCAATTTCAGATTCTCATATCACACGGCGGTGACTTTTGATGCTCCAGCGCGAGCAAGTTCAGTCGCTAGAGACAACGAAAATCCGGACTCGAATCATTTATCTTTTCTCCTTATTCAGACAATATCCGGCAAGTTTAGCGGAGTTTCTGAAATATAATTTCAAATTATCGTTTTCCGCCCCTAGATACAACTGGAAATTACTTTTGTTCCCCTGAGCCGACACGTTCAGTCCCTGGAAGGGGCATTAGGGTCGCCCGGCATTATCTGACAAAGTTACAGGAATTTCTAAAATTCGATTTCAAACACTCGTTCACCATCCCGAAGTACAACAGAAACGCACTTTTCCCGCACCAAGACATAAGTATAAGCTCATGCCACGGTTTGCGTAATAAATGGTCGTCCTGAATTATCCGGTAGAGTTAGTTATTTCTCAGTTTGGATATCAGATTCGGATTATCCATTTTTTTAGTATGCGAGGGTGCAAGTTTTCACGATTCAAGGCTTTTAATGTATGCCCCTGTTGTGGTGTGTGTAAAATACGGTCGGTCGGCTTTATCCGGCAAAGTTACGGTTATTTTTGAAAACTGACACGAAAATCGGATTCCACACCCCGAAATACGCCAGGCACTTAATTTTCTTGCATTTTGGTTAGTAATATCTGCTTCCACAGACACATGAGCAATGCCACATTTTGCAATTATTCCCTTACGGGAACCTGTCAACGTTTTTTTTCCGGATTCTTCCCATTTCCGGCAATAAAAAAAATTATGGCGTGATTAATTGAAATAAAAACCATCGTATGTTTTAAGTTAGACGAAATGACACACAGTATGCAAAATTATATTATGATCGGTTGAGTAGTTTCGGAGTCCATGGCGGACAAACACTGTGACACGTAGATTTTATATATAAAGATAAAGTATTTAATTAAACTAATAATATATAATATAAGATATATATTATTTTTGTTACATTAAGAGGACTGAGCACAATATAAATGACAAAAATCGGTCAAAAGACCAAATCTAATTTTTTCAGCTTAAATTATTCTTTATATACTTTTCTGTAACCTCAAAACATTTGAAAGCTCTAAACTTAAAAAAAACAACAACGTAGAATTATGATAACGTTTACGTACGTTTTTATTCACATCCCTATGGAAAAAATGAAAACTTGCTTATCTCAGAGATAAAATAACGAGTTTTTCTTCATTTAAAATGCTAAGGCTTTTTTTCTATAGTGCCTAATGCTGTGAATTTTTTTTACCTATTACTTGTAACAAAAGTTGGTATGCATTTTTGAATCAAAGCAATATTTTTTAAAAAATAACTGAACTCAGAATTTATAAATTTTTTATGGAATTTTTAATAAGCATTAAAAAAAAAAGTATTGCACGAATACGAATCATGTTATCGCAAAATCCATACCAAATTTTGTTATACATGGTTGAATGTACTTGTAAATCAAATTTCATGTGTGTACATAATTTTTTGTAGGAGAAGCATTTTAAAATCACTTCATTAATTTAAAATTTTTCCGTCAAAAATTAAATGGCTAGCTATTTATGAAATTTTGTGCACAAAATCTGTTTTATATAATATACACACATGGGAGGCATCCAAAATTTTTTGAAAAACCATAAATTAAAATTTTTTGCTTAAATCGTACCATGTCCCCTTAATTATAAAATATTTTTTTTAAAAAAAATTATTATACACACACATTTTATGTATTGTATATAATATTTTATTTATAAAATATATTGTACTTCATATTATCAAAAATATTTGTAACCAATTTTAATATAAAATATAATTGAATATTTATTATATTTTTTAAAAATAAATCTTACATTATACAAGGGGTGATCAAATGAAAAGGTACGAAACGACATAAAAATGAAACAGTTAAATATTTGTATATTCCGCCAAGGGAGAATGTAGCGAGACATCTCGGGATGCCACTGGAGACTCTGACTGGGATCGGATCATGCGCGGGTGCCCGCATGCGCAGGAGAGAGCAAAGGCTCTTATAAAAAGCGGCGTCCAAATGATGCGAGCACAGAAAAAGCATTAACTCCGATGTGTACTGTGAGACACTCCGACGCCTACGCAGGTCCATCAAGAACAAAAGACCGGGGCTGCTCACGGAGGGTGTGGTTCTGCTCCATGATAACACGCGTCCACACGTCTCCAGAGTCACACAAATGGAACTGGACAAGTTCCAATGGGAGACGTTGGACCATCCGTCCTACAGTCCGGACATGTCACCCTGCGATTTCCATGTGTTTGGTCCACTGAAGAAACACCTGAAAGGAAAGCACTTCAACTCGGACGACGTACTCAAGGACACTGTGAAGGACTGGGTCTTGTCACAGCCACAGGAATTCTGGGAACAAGGAATCCTGCGGCTTGTTCATCAGTGGGATCGTTGTGCTCAGGCCTATGGTGTATATTTTGAATAAAGTCTATATTTGTACCCACCGTGTCGTTTCGTACCTTTTCATTTGATCACCCCTTGTATATTAATTTAACTATTTCACAAATCATATAGAGTATTTAATGTCTTTTTAAATAAATTTATTTAAGCCTAAAAATAATTAAATGACTTCAAAACTAGATCGCTGATTTGAACCGAAGCCTGTGGCATGTTAGACAGTTACTTTACTGACCACCCTGCTTCCCCGTTGGCAGAAATTAAATTATATAAAAGCTAAGCATGAATTTCAAAGGCTATTTTCTCTGAATTGACTGCCCATTCGGCGAAATTACATAGAGGGTTGAACATCCTAAAGCACAGTACTACTATTTCACAAAGTCTCGTCCCAAAATGAATTTCTTTATAGTAGAGCCCTCCCCTTGTGAGTGAATATTAACGTTGCACTGTTCAACTACATGAGGGCTTTTGGCAACGGACCTTGTAATTTTGAACCACGGTCAAGTGACGAGGACGGCACCCGAGTTGGCACCTCCTCTCCTAATTACCACATTACACCAATGGGAGGACATTTGAGCTTACGACAGATTTAACGTGCATAGCTCCCCTATACAGTGGGTCTTTAGTGGTACTGGGAACGAGCTACCATGATCCGATACCTTGACCACTCGGCTACCGCAGCCACTTTTTGACTAAGACAACCACATTTCAATAAAATAGTTAAAAAAATTATTTATAATTATTATTTCAAATGTTTTAATTTATCAATGTCTTCATGTACCACAGTTATAACTCAGCTGTGCCACCTCTGTTCTACACAAAACATACTTTTTGAAGTATGCGAGATTGCCAAGAACGTAGGAATTTTGAACTATGATCAAATAATGTGGATGTCCACTCAAGCTGTGTGTGACCATACCCTCTTAACCAACATGACTTACAGCCCCACAGATTTAATGTACATCAGCTCCACTATACAGTATGTCTTAAGTGGTACCTAGACTAGACAGAAACATCAGTTATGTACAATTATTTGGTTACTGTGACCACTAGGAAAAAATGGAGGAGTTGTAAATATCCACCTTTATCTTTGTGGTGAAACTTTTGTTTTCCAATTTCAGTATCTAAATCTGACTAATGAGTAGCAAGTTTTCAAGAAAAAAGTTGAATGTTGGAATGTGTATAAAATTTGGTAACATTTATATTTTGTCAAGTAATAAATTTTATGCATTTCTACTATTAGTTTAATATGTTTAAATCCTTATTGACTTATTGTAACTAACAGTGCATCAAGTCAAAAATTAATTATATTTTTAAATTTCATAGCTTTTTGAAAATAGATTCAAGTATGAAATAAAGAGTGGAATGAACAAAACCATAATTATGTAGAACAGCCCACATAAATTATGTATATTAGAAAACAGCTTGTGACTGTAAATGAGTTTAACAGCCTTGATCAAATGAAAGCATTCAGCATTAAGTTTGGAATGAAATTTATTACAAGATATTTATACAACATATACATACAAGGATTACACTTTCCTCTGCCTAACATTACAAATAAATATTTTTAATGATTGCAAAAAGAGAAGCAAAACACAACCATGACTATCAAATTTGAAAAAAGTTTCAGAAACACATAGTATCAATTTAAGAAAGCGCATGAAGATAATATCTAGGCCATTATTTATCAAAGTCAAATAAATTAAAATTTATATACTGTAAAATCTGGCATATAACGTGGACCTATACTTTCAAGCTGCAATTTTTAATTTTTAGATATATTCGCCATATAAAGCACACTTAACCAAGAAATCTGAAATGTATGTGTGCAATGGTCTTGTGTTTTGAAGTCATTTATTCGAAGTATTATCTCAAGCTTTCGAAAAAAGTGTACTTCTAGAGCTATAACCATTTAAGTTCATAAGGAATGTCATTTCTTTTAAATAAACAATATTCCAATCTATGTAGAAGTCTTAATTTTTCTTCTATGTGCTCCTTTTTTTAATTTTTAAAGCACCTTTTTATAACCTACGTATAACGCACACCCATAAATTTCAATCTTTTTTTGTTAAAAGTGCACGTTATATGCCGGATTTCACAGTAAGTTCCCAAAATTTAAATTCAAAATATTTTGAAATAAAGCACTTTTATTTCATATCAGTATGTTTTCTTCACACAAAATTCTAGGTTACTAATATTCTCCAAGAAATCTTCTGCAGTGAATATATACAAAATTGATTCAACATTAGTATTAGAAAAACTGGATCTTGCAAGAAATTTACCTTTTTTCAAGGTGTAAATAGCTTCTTGCAAAACATTAAGGACTTCTAAAATATAAAAATGATTTCAATGAATTTTCAAGTACTTCGAAAGTTTTTTGCATTACCTTGAGCCTTCATATATGTAAAACAAATGTGTGTGATATTTTTGCTGTTTAAACTATACATTTCTTGAAAAATTTGGTTTTTAATATCATTGTTTCAGCTTTTGCCTATTTTTTAGTAATTATCAAAATATGAGTGTTCTGTGACAATTATAAAAACAGTATTATTAAAACTACTACAACTAAGCTATAAAATCTTAATTTTTTGTTCACATTAACATTTGCAACCCAATGTATGATTTGTTTCACATTAATTAGGCTATATATTCAATTTTAACATATAAAGATTTAATAATTTTTTTTGAAGAAATTTATTATACTGCAATAAAATTATAAACAAATTAACATTTTGCATTATATCTACTTAAAAACCAATTTGAAAATAATGGAAGTATATTGTATATAACATATATTTATGTTTTTCACCAGTAAAGATCCCAAAACTTAAAATATTGACAAAATTTTTATTGTGAAAAAAATTAGTTTTTTTTTTTTGTCTAACAATTTCTATATTTAAAAATAGGCAGAAAATGACAGCCAAATTAAAAGGATATAATTTGGAAAATGCCACATGGAATAATCAGTTGAAAAAGTTACAAAACAAATAAATTGCAAAAATTCCTATCACTAACAGATACATATTTCAGTCCCTATTCTTAAATCTTGGTTGAGGTATCCAATCTGGATCATCACTACTGCTGCTACCAAGGACACTAAAAAAAAAGAGAAAAATTTGAATTTTTTAAGACTAAACATAACTTATTTTATCTTCAGTTAATTACATTTTAAACTTCCATTAAGTGCTATTTGATCTAATACTACCAGGGTATACAAATATACGAAAGAAACAAGGAATTAATGAAATCAAGCACACATACTGTTTTGAAAATAAAATAGAAACCAATTATATTATTGCTTTCTTACATTAAGAGTCAGTTTTAACCAGTACCTCCATAATTTTTCCTGTTATATGTACAGTATAAATGTCATCTTATTGATTCTTTAAAATGCCCCAGAAACATTTACTAATGCAATATTCATATCATTTTAAATAATTCACAGATGTTTATTTTTTTAAAAAATATGTAACCTTGGACACAAAAACTAAAAAATATATAAGCTAAATAAATTGAAATTTAAACTAAAATATAAAAAAATGAAGAAATCCACCATAAGATATACAGCAGTAGCCAAAATTGTGGATATCTTTGGAATTTTAAAAAAAAATTTGTACGCTTATAGAAAATGTTATGTTTCACGAAATGGAAGGTCATATGTCATTTTAAAGAGGATTTAATACTGAACTGAATACAAAAAAATAAAATTCAAATATTTGCACAAAAAAAAGCAATAATCAGTATACATTAGATATACAATATCAGTATATATTAAATACTGTTAATTGCAGCAAGTTATCAGTACTTAGCACAGGGCAGCCTTATTTTTATTACAGATTCACATCATTGAGCTGATGATGGTTGTAAGCATTTGTTTCATTACTATGAATTCCACGAAACACACACAATTATAGCCTTAATTAGCTCCCTTTTAATTGATGAACAAGAGGTTTTAAAGCTGAGCAGCAAATTTTCGAAAGGATTGAGGTCAGGACAGCAATATTTAGTCAAAAAGCAGCGATATCAAATAAAAGAAAAGATTGGACATGTAGAAAGAGATCCAAGATTGTACTTCGAGAAAGTGGTCCGTCTTTCTATGCAAAAATTGCAAGATAGGTGGGTGGTTCACAAGTTACTACATCTAGAGCCTGAAAGTTTTGCTTATGATATCAGGAGATAAATTCAACAAAAAATAAAGCAAGAAAAAGACGAAGAGATGCAACACAAATATTGGTGATATAAGAATAAAAATGCTGTCTTGGAGATAAAAGAATGTCATCAATGGCCATCAGACATGATCTGAATGATGTTTTTATCAGTTCAAGAACAACCAGGAGAATAACAATAGATATTAGGTTAAAAGGTAAAATTCTGCAAAAAAAAACTTTCTTAATTTACAGCAGGCAAAATAACACATTAATTAGAATATGATCAGTAGTCACAAGTTCCGTGAAGCAATGAAAATAAGATATCGTTATTTGGTAGTGATGGACAAAAATATGAGAACAGGAGAAGAGCTAATTAAGGCTATAAGGCCTTTTTGGAAAGAGAGCCACTTTCATATAAATAATAGTTATGTGTGCCACTTCCAACTTTTCGAGAAAAAAAAAGGCATGAAAAAATGTTATAAGTTTATTATGCAATTTTTACGCAAAGAGCTCGTTTTTAATGCAAGTCTACGTAGTAGGGAAATTTAAAAATATAATAAAACAGATCAAAGCACAAACTTAGAATTTATTGTTATCAGTTCAGTAATTTTTTTAAAAACTGTATTTTAATTTTGTTATGTTCATAATGGAAAAAATTTGTTCACAAGCGTATGTTGATTCAAATCTACAACAATATCTGACAGCCAAATCGTGCAATTTTGAAAAATTGCTTGTTAGTACACATTTTCGAAATTCAATATAGTAATTCCTTATATTTGCTTTTTAGTATAATATAGGGCTGTAGACAATTTTGATTTCAGGTGGGTAATAATTAATATTTTGCAGAGAAATTAAAAAAGGATTTAGGAAAAGATTTCCTTTTTTTTTTTATCATCTTGAAATCATCAAACCTAGTTCTGAAAGAATCCTGCAAAAATGGATAGTTAATTTTTAAATCTATCATAGATCGGAGCATTACTGACTTGACCTGTATTAAAATAAAATGTTAATTTTTTTCTCAAAAATCAAGGGGGGAAAAAAGAAGTTTGCCCCCAAATTAACTAGAGTAGGAAAAAATACAAACTTTTCTTCGAATTCCTGAATTTAAATTATTTTAATGTCCCATAGTATCGGTAAAGAAAAGCTACATCACACAGCCGATCTTCATTCTAGAATAGCAAGTACTCGTTGGGTAGTTCAGTGTTTTCTTCCAGATATTTTAAAAACACCCTCCATCAAATTTCGAATTCTTGAGATTTAAAATAACTTTCAAAAGCCAACTCGCACAACAATGCAGGTGCATTCTCTAAATGATAAATTTCTGTTATAACTAATGTTAGTGTATTTAAAATAAATTTTGAGTTCTTTTTGTATTCCATATTTCAATGTAATTGAGAAAAAAACAAACAAAAACCACTATTTTTCAAATTTATTTAAGTCCCTACATGCCACAGAAACTACTCCGCAGTGTTGGGGGTTACAATAAGCAATTTACAATAAGCTTGATTAAATTTGATTTGGTTAGTCTCTTTTCTTCTTAACTCTAGAACATTTTTTACATTGTGTATTCATATTCTTTTCTTCATATAAATAGTGAAACTAAACCAAAGCATCATCAACTGATTTTTTTAGGTTCTTTAAAGTTATTCTTATTGATTATTATGGGTTATTTATGAATATACATATAATGAATCTGAAAAACATTTTGAACCCTAAAGTATGATACAATGTGAATAACAAACTCACCAGTTTAGAAAATATCAAAATCTTACGCATTTTCTTCACTAGTACAACCTTGGTTTCTGAAATACGAATAGCAGACTACAATTCCTGAGCAAGTGCAGAATCGCTATGAGTTGTAATATGACAGTTTTGGCCTTGGATGTGATTCAGATATTTTATAACTTCTCTTGATTGTATGATGCAACTTTGCATTCACAGTCTAAATAATTTTGCCCATTATGGAGCCATTTTAGTAATAGGAGTTGATTAATGAAGGAAGGCAGATGAGCTTGAATAAAGTTATTCTTCTTTCAACGAGAACTTAGTCAGGAGTAATGTATTTAGTCCTATTTGTCAGAGAAATGATTTATATATGTCTATATTTTTAAGTTCAGATTAATAGTCTTTTATCCTGTTGTATCTAGCAATGGAAAAAATCAGACAAGGGTTTTAATGAGTTGCCTTAAAACTGTAGAACTAGCTAGGGAAAATAAAAGAATGGAATGTGCGAAATAAAGACGTTTAATTTCCGAAATGGACGTAAAATGATTTCATTTACAATATATTTTAATCATGGTACAATAATTAACACTATAACATAAACACAAAGACGCATAATATTTTGTTATGTTGACGATCCCTGAGCATACAAGAAACAATTTTAAAAATTTCTAGTAAATATAGAAAAACTGGTGTTTAAACTTGTGAATACCGGTATTTCGAAACTGTATAAATGGCTCAAAATGCCGCTATTGCAATCCCCTAATCCCGGGATTCAGAAATGAAGGATAGGTAAGCGATTCGTTTTTTCTTTTGTAAGAATTTGAAATCGAAAATTTTACAGTTTTCGTGTCTTTCTTAGTGTATTGTTCTTATTTAAGGTGAATCACTTCCTTTGTTTAACATCTTACATGACATCTAGATGGCGCTGGCTATAGCGAAATTTTTGGCACAAATATTTTTCTAAAGATTCCCTAGATGGGCAATAAATTTATCTCTCCAGTACTCCTTTCAACAAAATTCTCCCCTCAGCGAAAGGAGACACTCCCTGACTGGGGGGGGGGGGGGGGGGCAAAATCCTAAAACTGGTAGAGAAGTTCTTTTTTCTTTTTCAAGGGGAAGGGGGTAAAACAGCAGTGAATCTTGTCCAAGGAAGAGTTCTTATTCCTGGACAAAGATCAGTGGTCAAACTTTTTCGGCTCATGTAAGATATTTTCCACAGTGTTGGATAAAACGACATGGAGACCCCCTAGGCAGTTCAGTTCTCGGGCCCTGTAGCCTAATAATCTTATTACACAAAATTTTAACAATATATTTCATTGCACAAATAAAATAACAAATAATCAGCAAATTAAAAAAATATGTAACTAAACAATAATTATTTATTCGAATTTTTAATAAAAACTAATTCTTGCAGCAAAAAATAACTAAATATTTGGGGTTTTCTTTTTTTATTTTTGGGACCCATAGGCAATTACCTACTCCACCTAATAAGTAATTCGGTACTGATTTTCGGGGAATCCCATTCCACACTCTTAGAAGAATATATCTTAAAATAATATTTAAAGTATATAGATAAACATATTTTTTTGATGTTATAGGAAAAGACTTTTAAAAATTTTATTTCTTATTAAAAAAATTTATGATGTAATGTTAATGTTATTTATTCATTGATAATATTAATTTTTGATCCAAATGTCACCTGTGCACGCATGCATTATATTTAGTATTCTCAATTTTTACACAAACTGTCGTCCTTTGGAAATAATGTGTAGTAGTATTTCATATTCCGCGTTTAATTCGTTTTTATATTTTGTTTTTGTAGCCACTCGCGTTGAGAAATATTTTTCATGGCACTAAAATGTTCACAGCTATGTGAGAAATTCTGCGTATTTTGCAAGAATTGGCAACCTAAAATTTTGGTGTTCTCGCTTAAATTTAAATTTTTGCATTGAATCTGTTGATATGTCGATAAATTGTTCCATCTTCATTATAGGTGTTTTTCTCCCCCACAAATGTAAAAGGTTTCAAAACATTGTACTAACTAGTATAAAATTACTTTGTGGAACTCGGGATAGTAAACAATAGTATATTCACAATCTAATAGATAAAGAAAAAAGTTTTAAATTCATTTATTACAATACAATAAAAGTTTAAAAAGTTTTTCACAACAAAGTTAAGTTATGCATAAATAAAATTTTTAATTTTAATGTATGAGATCATCTTTAGATAATTGTGGTTATACGAATTTCATGAGAACTTTAATCCGTTTTACATACACATTTATAGTTTTTCTTTCCATTTTTTTTTTATTGTGACTCGTGGAATCCCAAGGTTCTCTGGAACACAGTTTGAAGATCAATGCTCTAGATAAATGATTTAGAGAACGAAACTGTTTAATTTTTCTGAATAAATGATTTTCAAACAAAGAATAGGTGGATTTAAGGCAGTGAAAAATTTAATTTCACGTTTTTATCTGCTGTATTAAATGAACAAACAATATGATACAATTTTACTTTCATGTGATAGAAAAGGGGTTGGCAACCTATTTCACATGCGGCACAATTCTCAGTGGCACTCTGCACTACTCAACAAATGCGTCAGTTTTCAAGAGGATGGAAGTTGATAAATTTGTTATGGATCTTATTTGAAATAGATCTCCAAAATTATGGACAATTATGAAATGTCAAAAAATCTGAAAGATAACTCCAAACATAAATTTACAGATATTTTGTAAATTATTGAACGTTATTTCTGCAGAGATTTAATTGTTTCAGAAGAGAAAATTGTATGCATTCTGCTCTCCGCTTTTAGTTCCATTTATCTAAGTAAAAACTCTTTCCTCATAAGAAAAATATTTCGAGTCCACATAGAAAATCAACAAAGAATTGTCTCAATTTTCTTCTTATGACAAATTCTTATCTAAAAAATATAATTAAATATTTTTCAAACAAAATACGCAAATAATAGCCTTATTACATTACTTTTTATTATAAATAGCAGTATCAATAATGTCATGTGTATCTGAAAAATATTTAACAATTTTTAAATAAAGAAAGTACGAACAAAAGAAAAATATTACAACTTTCCCCCGGCGTTTCTCAGTACAAATTCTGAAATATATCAACGTTGATAAAGCGTATAATAATAGACATGATATATTTTATGTTGCGTATACGTATAGAATAAAATACACTTTTTAAATCACATACAGTTATTGATTTTAGTATACAATAACCTAAATTTAACATTTATACCGTTGGATAAACATACGATTATTTAATTTTTACCCATATTTGGCAACAAAATAATAGTATTGTTTTATGTAGTGGATGGCATTTGATGTTAATACAGTTTTTTCTAATATTTATTCATTAATTAGCAATTAATCAATTAAATTAATTACCGGTTTTCGACACCAACTTAGATTCGTCTCTATTATTGTAACAATGTAACTGCTAAAACAATGACAAAAGTTGGCGTTGAAAACCAGTTTTTCAGCCAAACTAGCCGAACCGGGTGTGCAGTTACAACAATTCAGACCAAATCATGCTTTTTTTCAATTCCTACTATTAGTTCACTCTCTCCCTATACATATATCTATATATATCTTGTTAAAATTTTCAATCGTTAATAAAATACTTTCTATGCATTCATTCAAAGTAGAAATTGACTTAAATTTTTTTTTATATTACTTGTTTCCCTTGAAAATGAAATTAATCTAACAGGAAATTGCGCTCAAACTTATGGGACGAAAACCTGCAACACCAATTACGATGTACAAATAAATGCATTGAGACCTATTTGCAAAAACTCAGTGAAAGAGTTGAGAAACAAATATCTCACTAATCAAATAAATTTAAATCATATTATTTGATTCATTGCATTTTCATTATTATATTATCTATGTTTGTATACATATAAAAATAATGAAAACAATAATAATTCGTTCTGTTTTAAATTCTTACTCCAATAAATGCTTGTAATGAATCCAAATCTATCATAGAAATATATATTTTATATGTGGCCCGCGGAATTGTAATGTTTTTCCGAAGTGTCCCGCAAGGTCATTTGGGTTGGCCACCCCTGTTCTACGCAAAACCCCATCAGAAGACTTTTCAAGTATCACCAAAAGCGGGTACCCCCTTCCCCCCTCACACTCTGCAGTTTCATCTGCTCTTTGCTGTTTTATTACAGAGCAATAAAAGTTTCTACCTCCCTCCCCCTTTTTTTTGTACCTTTCTTTTCTTTCCTATAGACTTCGCACCAATGTTTGTCGTGAACTGATGAAAACACTGTTTACATACTTAGGAAAATTATTTTTTTAAAAGTAAGTGTTTGTAAAAGTTTATTCACTGGATTATCATTTTGTGAATACTTTATTTTCTAATTTAAAAATAAACTAGACCGAATCAATATTTTAACTATAGTGCTAAAAAAATTTTTACTACTTAAAAATTTTATTACATATTTTACTAAAATGGATATATTCCGAATTAACTTTAATTCTGACTTTGATATGTGTAAAATGTATTGCGCAAAGAAACCGCAGCATCTATTATATTAAAAATTTAGTCAGACTTGACCAGGGAATTGAAAATGTTCAATGATAGAAAATACCAGTTCGTGTCGGTTTATCCATTGGGCACTTGGGGCGGGCGCCCTGGGCCGGAAAGGGCCCGGATAGGCTGGACTTGCAGGTTTTCTAATTATAAGTTTCACTTCTCCAGAGTCAAGAGTACATGTGGATCTTCTGCTCCCAGGTATCGAAATGAGCCTAAACAGGCACTGCAGACAGTAATATTGAATAGAAAAAAAGCATATTTAAAGATACAGCTACTTTAAAATCGCGATATTGCCATATTTATTCGAATCTAAGACGCACCTTTTTATTCCGATGTTAATGCTACTAAAAATTGGTTGCAAGACGGAAAAGAATCGAAGACGGAAAAATTCATCGGATAGAAAAATTGAACAAGATATTATCGAATAGAAAAGATATAGATTTCGTTTATTTTTAAAAGTTTTTAATACTGGTAAAATAAAATAATTGTTCATTTCTTATTAATTCACCTTTTTTTGTTTCGTAAAATGAGTGAGTGAACATTAACGTCGCACTGAGGGCTTTTGACGACGGACTTCGTAATTTTGAACCATGGTCAAGTGACGAGGACGACACCTGAGCTAGTATCCCCTCTCCTAACTACCACATCACACCAACGAGAGAGCATTTAAGCTCTCGACAGATTTACAAATAGAACAGAGTACAAATAGAATTTTAAATTTTAATGATGAAATGAGCTTTTTATAAAAGATACTTGTAGTTATACAAACTTCAATCCATTTTACATATACATTTATAATCTCCTTTTCGATTGTTTATTGTGACGGGGTTGAAGGCCACTGCACTATATAAATGCTGAGGAGAACGAAACAGGAGAAAAGGTAGATATACATTAGTGAAAAATTAAGTTTTATGTTTCAATCTGTTGTATTAAAAAAAAGGACTAAAAGTATGAAGCAATTTTACTCTTAACGAATAAATATAGTACCATAGAAAATTATATGGTTTATTTTCCAGAATTAAGCTGGCATATAATTTACAAATAAATTTTCATAATTTGCTATGAATTCCATGTAAAAATAAATTCCATGTAATTGGTGAGTATGGTGTCTTTTGGGAGAATTTTGTTTTTATTCTTTTATCCCCTTCTCTCTCAACACACACACAAATACATAATATTCCTAACATGTTTCAAAAATTTCCAATCTTATTAGTTTTAGAAGATGCATAACAATCATCAATCAAAAAAAAGTATCAAAATAGTAAAAAAAAACGTTGGTTTCTTTTTTCACTGATATACAAAAACATTTCTTGTCGAATAATTCTTATTTATTCACCGATTCTACAAAGTAGAAAGTAAACTTCTTAGATATGCATTTTATCTGCTCCTTTTCTAAAAAAATAATAAGTATGTGAAAGGACTATTGTTTCAAATACAGAATCGAAAATTTTATCTACGTTAAATAATTTTTGTTCTTACATGTTCTAATAATATTCACTTACATATAATTTATAAAATCAATAATATTCGTGTGTTAAAACGAAGTAGTAGTCCTAAAGGGAAAGTTTATCAATTGTAATTAAATTATTATAATTTTTAATTGTAATTCATAAGATTACGCTGGATTCCATTTGGATTTGCTTTTCAGTATTAGGTGGGGGGGGGGGGGTGGATTTCTCTTTTCTAAATAATAAATTTTCTTAATTTGTTTTCAATGATTGTTTAAAAATAACATCTACTGTCTCTTCATACCATTTCCTCTTCGTGGTGTGGGGTAAAGAGGACGTGGTTAGAGCGACACATAATATTTCGTGGCTAGAGCCATCACCACCTAGAGATCGGACACATCCCCCTCTTAGAACAGATAAAGGGTGCAAACAAATAAGTAAATAAATGCTTTTAAAAATTACAAATGTAATTTAAAACGGATATTTTAAATGGTAAAATATCTTTTACGTGTGCTCTCTAACGCGTTTTTTTTTCCTCCTTTTTTTTTTTACGGAAGTTTTCTGTTTTTTCACGATTATCGAATTTACAAGATAAAACATTTTTTATTTATATTAAATTGTTAAGATATTATAGTGGCGAATGCGTTTTAAAGATAGCGAAGTGTAATAAAAAATAAGAACTTTCAGAGAAATATTTAAAAATTAATAGTAAATAACAGTATAATGAAGGGTCGAAACAGTGTACAACAAATGACATGTGACCGATTAGGGAAACAACGCAATAGTACAAGAATATCCACTCTTCCAACCAAACTTCCCAGAGCAGACAGTGTTTCCACTGTCGGCTCTGACCACATAACCTTTCCTTCATATTGAGGGGGAATGTCCAATTTGGGTCAAACGCTATCTTTGATCAGCAACCCCTCTCTTTTCAACTAGACATATATTGCCTTTCTGCATTGTTCAAAGACTTGAATACTGCCTATCATAGGATGTTTACGAGCTCTATTACTTTTATTTTTCGAAGGCATTTTTAGAAATATTAAAAAAAAAAAAAAAAAGCTGAGTTGAAATAAGTCCTATGAGAAGTAAAGGTTCCTATTCTAAATTTCAAAAAGTGACTGAAACGAGCAACGTATTTTTCTTCCGTCGGAACAACGCATCCAATTAGAAGACCTCAAAATCACCGAAATTTGGGACTCCACCCCCTCACACATCCCCAATACTGCTTTTTCCTTTTTCTGTTTTAGTACCACAGCAATAAAAGTTTCCTATTTCTCCCCTTTTTTTTGTACCGTTCTCTTCTTTCCTAAAGACTCAGACCAACAAGTGTTTTCTGGTCCCATCTGAAGTGAAATTCCCATGAAATATTGACATCATGACATGACGAGATGCCTTTGGAAGGACGCTAAATTTTGAAATAACAAAACTGCAATTAAAAACAAAGTAGTTTATCACATAGTGATTAAACTGAGTAACAGATTGTTTTAAGACAATCATTTATAGTAAAATAGCTTTGTAATAATTAGATTGACATAAGTTTTCTAGTGGATAGATTCAACATTCCGCCTGTCCCCAACATTCCCCTAAAAAAAGGTGTTAATAGCTGTTATGAGTTTTTCTGAGCAAATAATTAATGGAAAAGTTAAAAAAAGTAAAACTTCTTAACAATAGAAAATCGAGCAATAGCAATTGCGAGATTAAAAAAAGAAAAAATTATTAATTATTACAGTTATATTTTCCCTTCGTTAATAAAATAAATCATTCATTTTAAAAGTCTTCTTAAATTTATGTATAATTGCGTTTAAAAAATGAAAACATCTTTTAAATAGTTAGAAAATTAAGTTTTAATTTTTTTAAAATTAGTGTTCTTAGAAGTTTATTCAGCAAGTTATCTAATTAAAAATAAACTAGTAATAAAAATAAATATCTTAACTATAGTCCTAAAAGAAAAACACCTATGAGCAGCCAATATCTGTTCATACGGTAATGCCTCACATATTTCTTTTTTTCATAAATAAATATATCATAAAATTTTTAAGTAGTAAATTTTTTTATAAACTTAACTAAAATGGATATATATTTTGAATTAACTTTACATTTTAAACATATCAAATTTGAATTATTCAGCAAAAGAATCACTCAGCGACTATTATATTAAAAATTTTGTCAAGAACATCAGGTTGTTGAAAATATTCAATGATAGAAAAAGCCAGACAGTAATTTTTAATAGAAAAAAAACTTAAATCACGATATTGCCATATTTATACGAATCTAAGCCGCACTCCTCCCCTCGAAACTTATGCTACTAAAAATCGGGTTGATCTAAAAATTGAACAAGATACTATCGGATAGAAAAAATCACAGGTTCTCGTTTATTTTTAAAAAGTTTTTATAATACTGGTAAAATAAATTAATTATTTTCATTTATTATTAATTCACCTTTATCAATTTTTTATTTCGTAAAATGAGTGAGTGAATATTAATGTCGCACTGATTAGTTACTCAGGGGCTTTTGGCGACGGACTTCGTAATTTGAACCATGGTCAAATGACGAGACAACACCTGAGATGGCATCCCGCTCCTACCACACCA
>BMAO01019214.1:0-43176 GCA_019973975.1 Trichonephila clavata | reverse complement strand
TAATTAAATTAAATTAATTAACCGGCAATTAATGAATTAATATTTGAAAAAACTATATTAACATCAAGAGTCATCCACTACAAGTTTAAAACATGTATTTGAACTTGATTGGATGAATAGAAACAATTTTATTAATGATTGAAAATTTGAACAAGATATATATATATAGAGAGAGAGAGAGAGTGAGAGAGTGAGCTATAGTAGGAGTTGAAAAAAAACTTGAGATGTCAGCTATCGAAATATACTGTATCGGAAAAAATGGTATATAAAAATACGATATCAAGAGTAGGAGTGACCAGAAAAAGGATACAAATCTTAAGGGAAAATTACCCCTGAAATGATGATTTAGAATATATAGAATGACAAAAAAACAACAAAAAAAACAAAAACTAATTCATTCCCTATTTTGAAATACAAATTTTACATCAAGGTGCTTGAGATAATGACGACAGTGCCCTTGCTGTCATATGAAATATCTCTCCAGACCTCAGTTTTCATGCAAAGATCTCTAGTATGTAAACTTCACAGGCAGTTTGTTTTCAAAGTTTCCCTTGGTTTTTTTTAACCAACATGCAACCACATCACTGGCACTAAGACAAAAACATCTACGGGCTTCTCTACGAAAATCTACGAGTATTCAATTAACATTCTAACTAGCTCTAGATTGACACCATGAAGATGTAGATAGTAGTGATTTGAAGTTAGGGGTTTGAATACTACTGGAAGATTGCTTTGGTGCTGTCCCACTAGTAATAGATTTCCCATTGTACGTTGGGTCATTCTAGTGCTAATAGAAACCAGAATTCTTACGACGTCCTACTATAAGTTACAGTAGCCCGGCCGCGGATTTGGCATCGTCCTACTCTGAAGGGCCTCGTGTGCTGCCAGATCTCATTCTTCTTGAGCTAACTCTTTTCCATGACAACTGATGCCAACAACCATGCATCAAGTTTTCTACAATATCACAAAAGGAAAATCCACTTTCTTTTAGCCCTACTACATGGCTCATTCTAGCTCATTAAGCTGATAATTTTACTTTCTTCCCCTTAAAGTCATTCTTTTCTCAATATAATTTACAGCATCCAGTCAGAAATAACATCCATGAAGTTTACACCACACATTTAAAGCAAACATGATTTGAATACATGCTCACAGTAGCGATACTTGCGTAATTCTAATTCATCTAGCATGAGATTTGAATAGATTTTTTCTTTCAATTGAACAAATATGCTTTTCAAATTTCGTTTATCTAGTATAGGGTTTCTTAATCTGTTTTTGCCTGTGCACCTCTTGGGACCTTACTAAGTATGTGGCCCACCAATTTTTGGCATGTTGAATACTCCTAAATAAAATATTTATAGGATACTAACAGCTATATATAATAGTTAAGAAGTTAAATAATTCCTAGAACAAATATTTTTTACAGATTAGAAAGATAATATTTAAACAATTCCAATGCAATAAAAAAAAGTGGAAATTATAAATTTTTACAGACTTGAAATAATTCACTAAGACTCTAACATTCAATAATACAAAGTACCGATATTTCATTTAAGATTGAAACGAATACCAATGGTTGACCGTTTGTAGATTTGTGTTTAAATAATGATTTCTTCTTTGAAAAATTTTTAGGTTTCGTCCTTTTCACTTGACAATGGTTAAAAATTATGAAATTTGTCAGCAAGAGATCTTGAATTGCTTCAAAGTGAGTCAAATAAACAATCAACCAATCCAGAATTTTCTATGAGAATAATTTTTGTCTTGTCAGCTGAAGAAGGTTTCCAAAAATACAAATACCTTCTAACTGTGAATTTCTGGACTGTTTTATGTGTTACTTTAAATTGCTATTTTTATTATAATAACATTATTTTTTTTAATAGTGTTTAATCATGAACCTTTTTCACATCCTATTTTAGCAACCAAAATATAAATCTTTTTTATAGACCCCCTCAAAGCTTCTATGGACCTCAGTTGAGAAACACTAATTTAGTAAAATTCCTTTTCGATATTGGGATTTTATTCTCAGCTGGAGTTGGTGAAAGAAATATAAAATGCTATTTCTTTAATAAAACACATTAAAATAAAAATGACCAAAGAGAGAGTCAATGAAATCAAATTACTCCGTAAATGAGGAAACAGTTGAAAACAATTACTATTATTTTTTCAGAAATTATTATTCTAGCTTGGATTAATGGAATAATTTACCTCTGAAGAATAAAGGGAAAAATTAAATAAGGATTTTAAAAATATATATTATTTTTTGAACATTTGATATTTTGTTTGCATTGAATTGTTTCGGATGAACTTACTTATTAAAGTGTCCCCCCCCCTAAGTTTTCTTAATTTAACCCGTTTAGGACCAAGCGATTTTTCCTGTTAAGCCTAACTCCATTTAAAAATTCATATCAAATCATTACTTTAATAAAATATGGTGAAATTTATAGTTTTTTACTATCCCGAATTACATACATTCCAAATTCGGATCCCATTGGTGTAATAACGGGCTTCAGAACGGGCAAAACACAATCTCACATATGTTACCATGTTAACTGAAGTGATCACATATATGTGATCATTGTCCTGAATGGGTTAAAGTTTTAATTTATTTAGAACCAAAGGTTCTAGACATTGTCACGAGTATTGTACAATTAATGCTTAAAATTGTGTAAAAAACATCTAGATGTTTAATATATTAATATTACTTTCTGTTGTATTTATTTTATGATAAGAATTGTAACATTTACAGGCATCGCTGCTCCCTACATTATAATAGTGTTTTAATCGAGACTTGGTGATAAAACCAAGTTGGCATCATTTTTGGCGCCCAAATTTGGCTTTGGTGACAACTTTAGTGGATTGGCGACCATTTTTGGTGATTTGATTATCATATGGATGTTTCTGAAAATAATTACTGCAGAAATACATTAACACCACTATCTATGACGTAAATGGATCTTCCGAGAAAGAGCCAGAAGATAGCCGTGGAAACTATAAATAGCAGTTACTCGCTGAAACTGAGTCAGTATTGTTTTGGCTGTTGAAGGGCCCACTAGTGATTAGTTGCTTGAAAATAAACTTAACGTACTTACACATTTAGAGACTGATATTTGTGCCTCTCTGTAGAACGTGTTAAAACCTTCTAGGACGTGCGAATTTTGTGGCGGTATCATGTATTTTTAAGGTTTGTTTTTCGTGAATAAATTTCCATAGCATTCAGAGAACTATTATTCTTTAAACGGATAGCGTAAAATGGACGAACCCCGATTTACGTAACAATATATTTTACACGGCATTGAAAAAGTACCACACACAGTTTATAAGTTCATTGTTGTTATCTGATTAGTTATGTTTCGAAAAAATTTTGTAATTATTTTATGAGATATTTTTTTACAGATAAAAATTTCAATAGTTGTGGATGTTTGAAGATTTTATTTAAATTTATATTATTTTGGTATCAGAACAGCATGAAGGGATCTGTAAGCCCCACGAAAAAATAGTTGTAAAATGACTGAATTAAATGATTGTATAAAAATGTTATTCAATGAGATTAAATAAAGTATTTAACTCACTAAATGCTCTATTGATCAAATATTCAGTAAATTTGAATAATAAACTGATTAAAATTATGTTCTAAAATAGAAGACAGAAAAGAAAACAAAAAACAGAAAGCTTTTTAAAATTTAACATAACTTATGCGTTAGTCACAAGACAGTTAAAAATGTGTAAAATTGTCTTTAATTTTTTTAAAAAGCGAATATTTTATGTTTTTTTTCTTTCAAACAGGGTGAGTGCTGATTAACGTCACACTATACAGCCACATGAGAGTTACTGGCTACGGACCTCGTAATTTTGAGCCATGATGAGAACGACATCTGAGCCAGCACTCCCTCTCCGAACTAGCACACTTCTCAACGGTTTCAGGATTTGATTCCGCGATTAAACAATATAGGTCGTGAGTTCGTAACCATCACCACTACACTTCCGCAGTTCCTTTTCTTTTCAGAAAAAGCTTCCGAATTTGACAAGTTTGTATTCTTTTAACAAGTAACGTGTTTTTATAGCTGATTAATCTTAAAAATAGCCTAATATACCGCAATTTATTTTCTCACTATCAAGCAATTCAGAAACAGTTCGTTTTCCCCTTTTCTCCTCTCAGAATTTTCCCGACCCTGTTTACGATTGTCTTGACACAGAAGTTGTATTGTAGCCGAAATAAATAATAATAATAGTAAAAAAATGTGGTACAGCATACCTACCACAGCGTTTTCAGTTTTAAATTTGATAGGCTTTATTTTAAGAGAGTTAAAAGAGTTTTACATTATTTCAATTTATCAAAAATAGGCAAAACTAATTGTATGCATTTTTTTAAAACTAATTTTATATACATAGTAAAATTTTCGCATATTTTGTAATACATTGATATTGCTCGAATCTCTTTGACGCTAGGAATTAATAAGAATATATGTTTTGTTTCAATACTTAAAAATGCATGCATCAATAAATAATTTCAGTACCACATTTTTATTAGATGTCTTTAAATTAGTAATTTCAAAATAGATACTTAAAAAAAAACCACTAACAGAACTATTTACATCCAATAATTATTTAGTAGAATAGGTTTTCTTTATTGCAAATGTTATTACATTGTTCTTGAGCCTGCAGAGAAATACAATTGTAAAGATAAAACTACAAGGCAAGTTCTGAAAGGTATATACACTGGTGTCCAAAAGTTAAGCATAATTGATAATTATGTGAATAAAGAAGGAACTGTAAATCAGAATGGCGGGAAACGTGATATGCGAGTGTAAAATGGTTATAAAATAAGGAAGCAAATCAAAAGAATGATAATAATTAATTTAATTATCCAAAGTAGCAGTTTGAAAGAAAACTGAGCATTGCAAGGATTCACACTTTAAAGAAAAAATGAAAGAAAACATTAAATAAAATACTGATGCTGCAGTTTAATAAGGCGTGTGGTCACCTCTGACAGCCAGGCACGCTGCACAGCGATTTACCATACTTGCTATGAGATGATGAATGAGTTGTGGGCTCAAATGGTTCCAAACTTCTTGGAGAGCTCTCTTCAGTTCTGTAACGGAGCTTGGTGGGTGCGAAAGAGCTGCAATTTGTCTCCCGAGCATATCCCAAACAAGCTCGATCGGATTTAAATCAGGGGAGTTCGCAAGCCATGACATGAGCTGGATGTTTTCCGTTTCAAGGAAGTCATCAATCAGCACCGCTTGGTGACTTGGCGCATTATCAACTATGAATATGAAGTCAGGACCAACAGCACCTCGAAACAAGCGAACATAAGGCTCAAGAACTTTGTCTCTGTATCTTTGAGCAGTCACAGACCCCGTGTCAAAGAAATGGAGGTATGTGCGGCCGTCCATCATAATGCCTGCCCATACCATTATTCCCATTGATGGAAAATGATGTCCTTCCGTTATATTTCTTGGTTCAAAATGTTTTCCACGTTCTCTCCATATCGTTACCCGCCGAGAATCACTACTCAGACTAAACCGGAACATCACATTGACCCACTCTCCCACACTCCAATGTTGATGTTCCAAATTCCAGTTCAAACGAGCGCGTTTATGCGCAGACGTGAGCAGAATGCAAACTGCTGGTCTTCTGGCATACAGGCCAGCATAAATAAGCTCCTGTAAACAGTTTGTCTCGAAATTCGTATTCCTGTGGCGACTGTGAGCGCCGAACCCAGTGCTCTGTCCCTCTGACGTCGCACACTTATTACCAGATATCGATCTTGGTGAGGGGTTGTGACTCTTGGTCAACCTGATACTGGTTGTCGGGTAACATCTCCCGTTCTTTGAAACCTCTGCCACAGTCTTGAGATCAAAGACGGGTCCACATTGAGAATTCGAGACACTTCGGTTTGTGATCATGAGGATTCCAGCATTCCAACGATTCTTCCTTTCGTAAACATGTCCAATCGGCGTCTTTGTGCCATCATTAACAACGTTCCTTCGCACACCAGTTGCACGAAACTTGTCTGAACTGCCTGTGCTGCGTGAATCAGTTTTTCCGCGTTCCGGCATGCGCCGGTGTTTCTCGCAGGACGTAGTCAACTGAAAAGTTTTGCATAAACCCAATGTTTCTTCTTCACCCAATTCATATCCGCAAGAAATTTGGAATAATTTTACAAATATTTACTCCATGTTTTTCGCATTTTACGATTTATGCTTAACTTTTGGACACAAGTGTATATATATATGTGTGCGTGTGTATAAGGTGTCTTACACCACACACATTTCGCTCTTTCCCTTACTATAACTACGAGTAACATTAACAAAGACGATCTATGAAATCAAACGGGAGCAAAAGATTTTATACGTTTGTAAAAGATTCTGCATTATCGTAAATAGAACAAAAAATTGCGCATATGAAATTGGTATGTAGAAGAAGAATAAAATATATTCGATTCTCAGGAAACATCATAATGTTAAAAAAAATTTTTTTTTAACGAAAGTTGTTAGTGAATAACATGGACTGCACATTACGAATAGATTCTAATTTAAGCCGTAAAAAATGAACTTTGACGATGATTTGTAGCAAAATTTTAATGTAGAAACCTGAAAATAGATAACTAATATAAAAACATTGCTTATAATGTAAAAAATTACGATAAATTGAGAAAAAATATAAAGTTAAAAAAAACTGTAAAAAACAGACTGATATAAATGGGTATTCATGTACTTTAAAAAGCAGGATAACGATATGTTAGGAAAAATAATATATTTTGATTTAAAATGTCTTTGAAGATGATTATTTGAGAATTAAGTAAAAAGGAGCCTGCTGAATGTATATGTAAAGATATTTTTTTTTAAATAATTATCACATCCCTTAAACTTGAAACGATGTTTCAATATAACTTCACGTACATTTTAAATTCTTGATTTAAAATATTGACAACATTTAGAACATATATTAAACAGACATATATTTATTTCTCATTTCTTAAATTTGTAGCATATATTTAAATGAATCGAAAAAAAATTCAATCGCTATGGAATATAGTGTGTAGTTGTAGTGTTGAATTATATACACACACACATATATATATATATATATATAACACATACGTAATTGAATACATTATTAGTTACTCATTCAAAGATAAAAATTTTCATTATTTACTGGAATTATTTCAACTAAAACTGCTCCAAAATAGATATCTTACTATATTTTCAGGCTTCTTCGTTTTTTGAAGTATCAAAATGGGTCAGTCATATTAGTTGTACTTTTTTTTAAAACTACTTGCCATACAGTTGTTTCAAAGTTATGAATTGTCGCTTCGTAAAGAGGGTGGTTTCAAGAACAATATTTGCATAAAAACCGAAATTAACCTACAATTTAACTTTGTTGAAGGCGTTAGGTCATGACTAGTCATAGAAAGACAACTAGTTTTCTACCTCTTTCTCCTATTTTAGTTCTTTTTATAATTTATTCGTTGAATTTTAGTTAGGGCGAAATAATGAAAAAGTCGACGCTTTTTCAGAATTCACGCCAGGCAAAGTTATTGTATAGTAGGATTGTCATATTTCATCAAAAAGGCTTATAGTAATTGCTAATATTACAGTTCATATTGTGTTGGGATACTTTAAATAAACGTTTTAGACTTTAAAATTCAGTTTTTTGTTTAGTAACTTAAACCTAATTTTATTATACACTTCCTCTTATTGTCAGTTCGTTTTTTAAACGATTATTAACATAAAAAGTTATCAAAACTAATCACCAAAATAAATAAAATCAATTACTTGATTAAGCTCCTCCTGCATTTGTAGTTCATAACCAAATTTATTGTTATCAAAAATTGTAAGAGCTAAACGTAAGAAAAATATTGATACACACTGCTGTCTAATAAAATAACAGCACCAGGAAGGAATGATCTGACGAAACTCAAACTCACATGAAAGGAAGAAGAGGTTAGGATATGCAAATGATTAGTATTTAAGCGAATTCAGACCATGCAAGAGGGATAAACAACACCTGAAACACTGTATAAAATAAAAGTTGTGCAGTGAATTTCTCATTCGGAAAGCGCTTTGTAAGGTGACTTTGCTCAGAATATCGTCTTATGCCTCGAATAAGAATAAATGTTTACCAGCAAGTGTAGGAGTCCGATAGAGGCAGGGTGCATTTCGAGTGTGAGGATTATCGTTCCATGATATCACCCTTCGCATTGATCAAAATCCAACCACTGTCAAGCGAATATGGATTCAATAGGTTGCTTAGAATCATATTGAACGACACGCAGGGCCGCCAAGCCCTCCCATCAATAACGTCGAAAAGAACATTCATATTATTAGGGATCCCTGCGAAACCGTATAATCACGTCACGGACGATTAGTCAGGAAATGAGTATGTTTTCAGCATGCTCAGTATCCTCTCTTATGGTGAGACGACGATTGCCACAGCATGGACTCTCACCATTATTTCGACTTCCTTTGACAATACATCATAGAGAGAGACGGCGACACTGGTGAACCGAATGACAAAACTGGATACAGAATTGGCACAATGTCATCTTTTCATAGGAGTCCTGGTTCTGCGTATAATATTCTAAGGACTGTATACCTGTCTGGAGGCTCCCAGGAGACCGCTCGTCACCTGTTTGCAGTCGATATAGGCGTAGGGTCACTAGACTGCATTGGATGGTTTGGAGAACCATTGGGTAAACGTCACATACATCTCTCGTTTGGATCGACGATTAACTAAATGTAGAAAGGGTAAATTTCTGAATTCTTATGTCCATTGATTGCGCCCTATTGTCCAGGCCTGTCAAATGTCCTCTATCAGCCAAATAATGCAAGACCACATGTTGCAAGTCTTATTCTGCTTTTCTCCGATATACAAGGTATTCATTTGTTACCCTGGTCTACACGGTCTGCAAATCTTTCATCCATTGAAAACATCTGGGCTTAAGTTAGTGAGAGATTGGCCTGCCACCTCTCTCCAGCAAATATTGCTGATGAAGTGTGGCATAAACTTGGAGCAGTATGGTATGAATAGCCCATTTCTGTCATTCAAAACCAGTTCGACTCCATACCTAACCAGGTAAAGGCTATTTTAGCTTCCAGGAGTGGCAGCTGTTTCTACTAGATTTGCATCCCTGTAAACCCCCAAACTGCTTGCAAATATCATTTTATCATCATACCATACTGTTTACGTACAATAAATATCACTTTTGTATTTTCTTTCCTTCATAGTATTGCAATTACAAGCAGCGTAATTTTAATATTATTACTGATTTATTACAGCTATAAAAGTTACTTATCAAGTAATAAAATTATTTTGGTATTAATTTGATGTACTTTGATATTTTGCGTATATTTAGAAATATATTACTTAACAAATGACATCAAAGACATGAATTTGATTTGTGACAGGGTGAAATTCGAAGTTAAAATTTCCTTAGTTATGCAATTGTAAACATCGATTGTGTGTCGTAGAAATATACACATTGTTTAACATGATTATATTGAAAACAAACACAAATTTTAATTAATCTGTATGAGTATCTCATTAAAAACACTTACTCTGAGCGTCAAAATACACGTTTTTAAATTTCAATTGAAGTAGTATTATAGAAGCCGTTTTCTTAGCAAGTTTGTGTAAGTCCATTTTTGACAAAAAGTTAGTTAATCATAACATTGAATGCAATCTGCTATGAGCTTTTTATCTACGAAGAGTTCCCAAAAAATCCATCAAAATTTTCATAATTTTGTCAATATAAATTTACATATAGTTACAAATTACAAATATAAGTACTTTGTGTGTGAAAGTGGTAAATATCGCCATTTAATATAAAATGGACACACACCAATTTCAAAGAAAACGGCTCACATAATATTCTGCTATTTTATCTGCAAATTTTTTTATGTATCACCCGCTTACATTTAAAATTGTTCATTAATTTTAATTTATTTGATAGTTAATTTTATTTGCCGAAGTGTGTACTCGTATTAGTTCTACTCCTAACGGTGGCATCATTCCTCTACATGCATGTATGCAAACATTAAAATTTTGAATTTTTCTTGTTCTTTTTTTAAGGAATTGGTGTTTTTCCGTTAGTTGTGTACCACAATATTCGACACTGGTAGATTTATATATTTTTTTTTTGCATTAAATGAAGTATTTTAATTTATTAATTATTAATGAAGTATTTTAATTTATTAATTATTAATGAAGTATTATATCAATAAATTATTAAAGTATAACACTAAATAAGCTTCTACACTTAACGGGTTTTGTCTGGTACCAGGATAACGGAAAAAAATAATATTCCCCATCAACCCTAATTGGTGCTTACGTACTATTGCAACAATGCCAACGTTCAATATAACTCGCCAAGTTGGCCACCCCGATTTTGCATGCGTCTTACGCCCTGAATCGGCAACTAAGTGCTCCGTTTCATACAATATCCCCAATACAGTTGCAATAGTACATTATTGAAAACTCTGGCAAAAATATCACAATGATTGCCTGGACTGGACTCTTTACGAGAGAAGAAAGGCGTTGTCTCATACGAAAACTTATTAACAATCAACGGAGCTAAATACTCAACTTTCCAGGAAGCTGTAATAGCTGTAGGTTTATCAAAACCTAAGGACTTTATCCATGGAGTTTTGGACGATTCAGCTTCAGTGATGAGGAGTACCAAGACCGAATTTTGAGAGGAAAAAAGAACACACAAATAAAATTACGTAATACATGTAAATTACAATTTCACAATTTGAGCAATGAGTATGAGCAATTGTAAAATTTGTACAATAGGGATTGGTGAGGCGTTAGGCGGACAGGGGTACCCCCTCTAGTAATCTTTTAAAAATATATCTTCTAGCGAGTATATTTCTGATACTTTTCTTTCTTTGTTTTGTATTTACTACATCGTAAGACATTTTTAGAATTAGTGCTGTTGATGAAAAGGCCAACAGATTGTTCATTAATTTTTTTCTTTTCTGTTTTTGAATCGAGTAATGAAATGTTAGTTAATATTTGGAAACAAATACGAGAGCTGCGTAAAGTATTACTGCCCTCTAATATTTCGTAAGAAACATTTCCTTAGATATTGGAGGAAATTGCATGAAGAATATAAGAGAATGTACATAATATAATAGATCCAAATATATGTAAGAAATATGCATGTTACATATTTTTTTCTAGTTAATCTATCAGTTATTTTAAATCTACACATTGTTTGGATATTTAAAAATGTTTTTTTCATAGTTAAATATACAACCGGTGGCCAGAAAGTTCGGTGAATGAATTTCTATTTCAAATACAATATTGTATAGCATCAAATACAATTTATTGTCCTTCAAAATAATCTCCATGGATGGTAATGCACTGTTGGGAACGAGTATATAAGTCCTGGAAACTCCTGTAAAACAGTTCTTTCGGAATGGCTTTCAGCTCGGCCGTCACGTTGCTTTGAATGTCGTTGATGTCCGTAAATCTCTTTCCCGTCAGGGCTGACTTCAATCTGGGGAAGAGGAAGAAGTCTGCAGGTGCCAAATCAGGTGAATAAGGGGATGATCAAGTGTCACAACTCCTTTCGCGGCCAGAAACTGTCGTACAACTAAGGCGGTGTCTGGCAGGGCATCATCGTGGATAAGAATCCAGGAGCCTTGCTTGGTGTACTCAGGGCGAACGCTACGGATCCGTTTCAGTAAACGCTTCAGATTTTCGGCGTAGGCAACAGCATTTACTAGGGTACTCTCAGGAAGAAATTCTTTGCGAATGAGACCCTTAAAGTCGAAGAATGCGATGAGCATTGTCTTTATGCTCTCTCAGCTTTTCCAGGCTGGTCTGCCCTTCCCGGAAACGCTTAAGTCATTCATAAACACTCTTTGATGTGCTGGCTTCATCTTTATAAACTTCTTTGAGCATTCCGTGAGTTTCTTTTGCCGACTTCCCAAGTTTGAAATAAAACAACATGTTTATTCTCAAATCCATTTTGTACACCGCGACAATCCACAATAAACCTTTCGCCCTCGGCGTTAAACTAACTGAAAAAAAAGCACTTGGAACCTTGTCAATTTAAAACCTTTTCCAACAGATATTGACCTTCACCACGGGTAGCGCGTTGATATTCTACCTGTACAAGCTCATTCATCGAACTTTCTGGCCACAGGTTGTAAATATAATAATATTTTGAAAAGCTTTGTGAGTATAGAAATATTTTACTTTTAAATAGTTAGACTCTTTTAACATTATGGCACTTATATTAAAACTTCTTGTCTCAGAGCACTTTTGAGCCAGAATTTACGAAATTCCAAATTAAGGGTAATTTTAAGATGACGAACCAATTGTGCTTTAAAAACTTTCTTTAATGAAAAGGCTTTCTTTTGTAGAAAATAAAAATTATTAATTAAATTTATCAGTTAATCTATATTAAACTCATTATTCTTAGAGTTAAAATCTTAGAAATAGTATTAGTTTTGTCTTATTGCAATGATAATTGCTTAAGTGTTCATAAGTTTTCTCTTTCTGACAGTTGTAAAATTGAAATAAATGCAGAGAAAAATTGTAAACTTTTCTTTAGTTTTTTCTGATTAACTCATTAAGTTCTAGGACTCGGAGATACAAAACCTTTATTATAGATTAATAATGAAAAAAGCTTTGTTAATATATGTATGCCGTCACTTATTCTGCAATTAAGTGTGATAATATCCTTGTTTACATCACGAATTTCATCACTAAGCTCTTATTTTTGAATCGATAGATTCAAAGAATAATATTATGCAAAAGAAAATAAAAAGTTGCAGTTCACTTCAGTTCTTAGAATATTTGAATTAATGATTCCGGTAAATGAATGTGGCTTTGAAAGAATTAAAATTTAGAAAATAGCAGAAAATCACTCAAAAAGGTATTTAAAATAAGTATTAAGTTAAAAGTCACACAAAAAAGAGTATTAAAATTTCTATACATTTTACAATGTTGGAAAAAAATGATTCAAAGTTAATATACAAGAAAGTAAAAAGCATTACGAGCCCAAACACATTACGAACATTATCTTAAATGTATAATTACAAAAACTATGCACTTAAGATAAACATTTACGACTGCAGAAATTTATCTTGTATAAGAAAATTGTTTTCTATATCCTTTTTTGAAGTGATAATTTCTTTAGGCGCGTTTTGCTGGAGAGCGAACTTGAATGATGCGTTTTAAGAAGTCAAGTAATGTTACGCTCAGGTTAAAAACGCTCATAACAATGGATCGGAATTTTCCGTAACAATCTAGTCCTTCACCAAAATATACTTACAACAATGACAAAATTTGGCGTCGAAAATCGGTTTTCAACCGAACTGAAATTTCATGACGTTGCTCTATTGATTGTATTAATTAACTTTGTTTAAAAAATAAGTGCATTTTTTTATTAACATGTTATTAACTTGAAATATATTATTAAAATCCTAATCTCTACAATGTTTTACATTTTTTTTATAAATTTCTATGGATTTTCCTGGATTTAAATTTCAAAAAAAAAACAAAAACATTATACTATTTTTCAAGTAGATTGGTGCATATTAAATATATTTCTCAACGCTGCCAAGTTAGACTGAGATGGAATATTGTAAAACTTCTTTAAAAAACTTATAAAATTTCGTAATTTTGAAAATTTTTTATTTTTCTGATTTTTTACACATACAATATGTTTAAAAAAGGCACTTTTCCATTTCAAGGAGCCATAAAAATCCAACGAAAAAATTGCTAAAATCACCAAATGCCAGTAATAATTGATTGTAATAAACCAACAACAGAATTAACCAGTTTGAGGTTTATAAAGCATGTGCAGAAAGACAACTTTCTGATACGTTACAACTGATAATTTTCTTTATTTTAAAAAAAGCGATTTAGAGTGAAAAACTTTAAGAATATAAAAGAATGCTGAAATGTTTTCATCAGATAGTATTATTTACATTTTGAATCTTTCTTTATATAGTGAATGCACACATAGAAACAAATGTCTAGGTTTTCTCTCCCATACATAATAATAATGAATGAATAATTTTATATGACAATACTAATATCCCCTTGTTTTTATTCACCTAAACAATCCCTGAAATAACATTACAAAAGTTGAAGTTATCACTTCTATCGTGTGGTCACACACTCTTTTTTTAAAATTATTTACTTCAAAAGGTTTTAAATTATTCTTAATGCCCTCGCAATTACCTTAATTGGAATAAAACTCAAATAGTAAAACTCATTTTGTAGGAACAGGCAATTAGTTATTGGAACACTTAATTCCCCTTCATATAATTGTGTGACGGATCTATACGCGTCCTTCCACTAACCCTGTTGGGAAATCTTTGGTGCTATGAAAAATATCAACCTTCTCTTAAGAAGAAACCGTGATATGCAAATTAAGTTTATTATATATAGTTCAGGTTCGCTTGCTAAAACAAAAGTGGTAAAACACAACATCTTACACAAGTGGTACGAATGAAAGAATTTTCTGATACCGTTTTAAAAGCCACAGCGAAAGAAACTGTAAATACCAGACATTTACAACCTGATTGACTTCATATCTATACTGATGGATCACGATTGGATCAGGATGGAAGTGCAGGTGCTGGGAGTTTTTCGGAACTATTTGAATTTTATTTAAACCTAGTTCCACACACAACTCCGTTTGTAGGTGAAATAGAAGCTAATAGAACGACTATTGAACATATATTGTCAAGAAAGGAGACTTTTGAGAAGGGTGTTATATATTTTCTGACCCCATTTCTGCAATATCTCTGTATTTTTCAGATTCTATTAGAATTAAAAGCTGTGTAGACAATTTTGGATGGCCTTTTAACTTAAAAAGAAAACTGTTTTACCATGGGTTCCCTCCCACTGAGATGTCTATGGAAATGAGAGAGCTGATTTTCTAGTTAAAAAGACGCTTGTGTTTTACAATGCTTTTATAGAGGAATACACTTCTATACGCAGAATTATTAAAAATAGCGTGAAAAGATACATGAAACTTATTTAAATGAACAAATTTGGGATAAATCTAGGATGGAGACGCTAAATGAGATCCCAGATCACCCAAGACAGCATGTCTTTAAGGCCTTCAGGCTGGAAACCGGGCACGACTGCCTTGCCGGTCACCTATATAGACTAAAGGTCCTTATTCTCCAATTTATGTTCTGTGCAAAGAGAACTCTGTAATGAGAATGCAGAGCACAGGGATATTTTCCCTACTGTCTCTGGTATTATCTGCGATAGACACTGGAGTGCCAGAGAGCAGTTACAAGCTCTGCAATCTGACTGACTTATCGGTGGTGTTTATGCTTCTGTTTTTCGATTCCTTGTTTTATTGTCCCTAATTTGTTTTTACTACTTGAGTGTTTTCACTCCAAAGAATGATGTATTCATCAAGTTTATTACTATTAATAAAAAAATAAAACTTAACCCTTTAGAAGGCCATGAGAATAGTATATACACTGTTGGCTACCGTAAATGCAACACCAAGAAAGACATAAGATAGCAGAACAAAATTTATTTTGTAGATAACATGTTGACCAAGTATCAAATGAGTAAATTTATAGAATTCTCTGAAGTGTGGATCCTGCCAGAATCAGTAGCCAGAGTAGCCGCCATTGTTGGAGATCACCGCTGCCACACGCCTCGGCATTGATTCAAAGTGACTTTGGATGTGTTCTTGGGGTACAGCAGACCAAGCAGCTTCCACACGTGGCCAAAGGAGATCTGGTGTAGCAGCTGGGGGTGTAATCTGGGTCAATCGTTGAGCAACCATGGACCACATGTTTTCTATCGGTGAAAAATCCAGAGAGCAAGCCGGCCAAGGAAGCAATTCAATCTGGTGATTGACGAAGAACCTTTTGACAACGCGCGCCATGTGTGGTCGCGCATTATCCCGTTGAAATATGGCTGTGGCCAAGCCCTGAAAATAAGGAAGGACAACTGGTTCCAACACCTCGGAGATGTAACGCTGGCTGTTTAAAGTACCAGCAATGCGTACTAGAGGAGTGCGAGAGTGATATCCAATACCGCCCTATACCATAATACCCGGTGCAGGACCAGTGTGGATGTGCACAACGCAGCTGTTCAGCATCCTCTCTCCACGGTGTCTCCAGACTGGAATCCGACCACCGTGGTGTTGCAGACAGATGCGTGACTCGTCAGTAAAGACAACTTCATTCCATTCTGCCACCCACATCCTTCTTTCATTTCACCATTAGCGGCGGAGACGTCTGTGGTTCTGCGTCAAGGGTAGACCAAGCAATGGACGTCTTGCGGGCAGACCACTCTGATGTAAACGGCGTCGAATGGTACACGCAGACACTGAATGATGAGTTACAGACACAATGTGCTGTGCTATGGTTCGTGATGTGACTGAGCTATCCGTCACTGCTATGCGCACAATTTGCCTGTCCTCACGTGAGGTGGTGCACTGAGGTGGATGCGATCGACCACGTCGGTCCGTCGTACCCTCCTGCATCCATCCAATGGTCACATATCCGCATTACAGTTGTTTGGTTTCGTCCAACACGACTACCGATTCCCCTGAAAGATAATCCCCAATCTCGGTAGGCCACTATCCTTCCTCTGTCGAACTGGGATACTTGATCAAAAGCTGATCGCTGTTTTCTACGAGACATAACTGATGATTTTTTGAAAAAACTACAAGAAAAGCACAATTGCCGAACCTAAAATTGTCGAAATCTCCGAGTCTGAAATAGCGCTTTGAGGTGGCGCCACAGGCGTGCGTGATGTGTGTCTGGGGTGAATTTCTAATCATTTTCATATCTCATCTCCGCTAATGCATGTTGTAAATTTCATGATATTTGCGTGCTTCCTTCAGGGTGTTGCATTTACGGTGGCCAGCAGTGTACTTACCACCAACTTCCTAAATTTTTAAATGTCGATGGGAAGCTATTTCGCCACCTATTTTTTGATTTGATAGCCCTTTGACTGGCACGATATCTGATTTCTGGATTTTCAAGTCGTGTTTCCTAAGCAGCAAGGAAACTATTCAGATGGTGTACATTTGACTACATTTGTTGACCATATGTGAACATAGAAATGTTGGCGTTTGTGATCTACCAAAACACATGAGAAGATAGCAAGATACGTTTGTACAGCTTGTAATGTCCCATTATGTGTTGATGTTGATCCCTATTTTCTGAATTTTCATAGAAAGTAATATGTATAAGTTCTTAATTTTTTTATTACAAAATATATCTAATTTTATGATTTATTTTGTATATTTTAGTATTTTTAAATACCGACTGGGTGGTGGGGTTGGTTTGTCGCTGGTCTTCTGCACCCAAGGTTGCAGGTTCGACCCCGACTCAAGTCAGTGGATTTTCATGATGCACAAAATCGACATCGGCTATGTCGTATGATTATACGGCATGTAAAAGATCCCTAGAATGTCTGTTCGGCTTGGGAGCTCTCGGCAAAATTGAATCCTATTACAGGTTTCGCAACGTCAAGAGCTTAGATGCCTCCCTCTGGGGAGTAAACTGGGCGTCAAAATTACTTGTGGTAATTGGTGCCGCACTAAAAAGTGATACCAGCTCCGGAGGAATGTACTAGGTCTGCAAAGGTTAAAATACCAATGTGCAGCCCCATTAGAAAAAAAGTATTTTCAAATCATGTTTTATAAGTATTTTGTAATGCTATATAAACAGAAATGCATAACATAAGATGTCTTTTACCTCTGAATAGCTCTCAGTAGATGGTGGGAAGCATGCTTCCCCCAAAATGGTCGTAAAGTCACTTTAATTTTGTGTCATAAGCTAAATGAATTTCTTTTTATAAATTAATTGCAATGCCAAAAATATTTTAACATAGCTTTTCTAGAAAAAAAACGGCCTTATAAAGGGTTAATTTAAATTACCTCTATAATATCAGCTTTTGTTTTTTGAAAAACTTTTGAAGAGTCTAAATATTTGATATCATTATCCAATTATCATATTTGAAATCTTATCTTAATTTTACAAGTAGAGCATTTAGTACAATTCTGTGGCCAGTTTTGAGTTCAATGGAGAAAATGTGATTGTATTTATCATGTGACTGTGATTAATTTAGCTCCTTACAAATTAGTAATTACTCTCTCTCTCTCTCTTTCTGTTTACTGTTCATATCTTTATTTCGCTATATTCAAATCTCGTGTCTTATTCAAAAATTTATTAAACCTTATTTAGCAACGCGAATTGTGCAATTTTTTTTTCAAACTTAGTGAAGAATTTTGTCAGCTTATGTTGATTAAATCCATATGTGGTGCTTGATCTTTTATTTTTTATTAATCGCTGCAATACTTTTATTTGCTTATCTTTCCATCAATTATATCATTTAAATTATAAATACTGGTATGAAGCTTTTGTAAATCATGAAGAAACGTTATATATACAGCAATAAATGTACTATGCAGCTTGCGGATTATACATAAGTAGTTGATTCTTAACTATGTTTTAGAGAAAAATCTACTTTAAGTAGTTTTTTTCTCGGATAATGTTCCTTTATAAGGATATTTCTAAACTTATTTAAACATTTTTTTTTTGAAAAATATCCTTGATGTTTTGTTGTTTTTCAGGTTTTTAGAAAATCATGCATTTTGCTTGCAAAGAATTGAAATGCAAGGCTTACAGTTTTACATAAGAATTTTCATCCCCTAAAAATTTACAAAATCTGTTTGACGCAAATTTGAAAAAGAATATTCCGTTACTTGCGTTGACCAATTTCGCCAAATGAAAAGAAAAAAAAAACATCTCCAAATAACAAAATGTTGGAAAATGCTGTTGTCGTATGAGTGAAGATTATTGTGTTTGTAAAGAAGTGTGGTGAATAATTCTTCATTATTGGCTGCATATTGCTGAATTTGGCAACGTTTTTCCAGTGGATGAATTGCTCGACAGTATTATACGTAAGTACCGACATTTCTCAACAGAAAGTTTCTTCTCTATGATAAATCTTTTTGAGAGAGAGAAAGAGAGAGAGAGAGAGAAACTCCACAAAATTATACATACACTAAAGTAATGGATACAATTAAGCAAACGGTTAAAATCTGAGCAATGAAGTACAAAATGTGACTGAAGAAAATTAAAGTAGAAATTAGTGAAGATGATGGCACTCGACAAAAGAGGGAACATTCAATTAGTGTGTGCTATGTATCTGTTGTCATTGGCAACATGTTGGGGTATTAATTTATTGAAAACTTCAAAATAAGGAAAAAATGGTCCTCTTTTCAAAAATAAAAGACCATGTTTTCCAAAACGAAGCCTTCTAGCTCAGTAAATAATACCAAAGTAATTGGAGTTCGGAAATTTTTTAATAAAATATTTAGGAGGAGGGAATAAATGCAAAATGTTTTATAATCAAGGAGACTCTACAATCTATAAGGCACACAGGAACTATATGTAAAATATTTTTTCGAAGGAAACTTGAGTTCTTTGAATATGTTCATAATAGTACAGATCCCCGAATGCGTAAATTAAAGAATAAAATGATAAGTTCAAGGCGTTTGGGAAGAAACCTTACATATAATTTAGTTGAGAGATTGCAAAACTATTATTGATTTATCATACGAAATTATTTTGTGGCTTTTGAAAACGAATAAAGGTACTACTGCTGTACTTTTCAATGTGCATGGAGTTTGAAAAAGCTTTTGCAGGAAGAATATCATCAATGAATTTAAAACCATTATGCACATCAGAGTATACAAGATGAAGAATATTCTTAAAAAGAAAGAAATAATTTTATCCTTAAATGCGTTGAATAATTTAAAATTACAGAGAATTAGCAGCTTTATGACAAAAAGTTGTTAAAACCCCTTTATGGAAAAATACAGAATATAATAAGAGTTTCTATTAAAATATTTGGCAACATGTTTGAAACGGAACTGTTTGTTGGCCAAAAAACATTCTAATTAGATATAATTATATGATCATAAGGTGCAGTAGTGTAATTTAGGGAGGGAAATTGGGCTGTACAGAAGTTTTAAGGAAGTTTAAACACAAAAGCGTACAAACAATTGAAAAAGAATTATCAATGTAAAGCATCCCTTTTCAACTAAATTGAAAAAAAAAATATAACTTGAGAGCAAAAAATAAAATATGAACATAAAAGAAGGAAAAGAGTACATTTTCTTGAATAATGGGGACATTTAAAATAATAATAGTTTTCTTAGTTTATTTTAAGTTTTAAAATTCATTTTTCTCAATCAAGATTTAACTTGTCTATTTTATGTCACTATTTATTCACTTCTTTAGAAAATTTGTAATTCTTTGGTACAAAATTTAATAGAAATAAACGTTTGATTTCATCATTTAGCTGTTTTGAAAATATGTTTTATTTTTTTTAAAGAATCCTTCATTCTGAAATTTTTTTAAAGAAATTTACATTTAAACCGCTATTTAAAATTTTCAAATAATTAAAATGGTTACATACCATTACATCTCTCAAAGAATATTTTTTTTGCGAATATTCTAAGTTAATGCTGTTTTTATATGTGACAGGATGTTTGAATTAAAGCACCAGCAAATAATACAATATTTCAGAGAATTTAGGAGCAGTTTTTAAATTTTTTCAAATTAAAAAAATACATTAAATTAAATTAATTTTCTGGTGCTTTAAAACTTAAATAGAAAAACTTTATGAAAATGTTCTATTATTTATTTAAAAAAATCTTTGTAGATGTTTATATAATATATAAAGATGTATTTTACACTTTAATGCATTTGTCAATAGCTATCTGTCCTTTACACGATTCACAATGAGCTGTAATCATATAACGTCACAGTCACATGACAAATATGCTATCACTTGCTGCTAGCCAATCAGCTTTCACATTTTACTGTTGCCGACTTTTGGTTATTACAGAAACTTTTTAAGCAAATATATGTATCTGTTAGCAATTCCTTCATGACATATAAAGCAAAAAGATTGGAATTTCAAATTTCTTCATGCAAGAAAAAATATTTCTTTTAATATTGTTTTCAAATTTATCTGGGAGAATTAAAAGCTAGCTCAGCATTAATTAATTATTAAATTTTAAATTGTATACATAATCTACAAAAAAAAAAAAAAAAAAAACACAATATGAATGAGATTGAGATCGATTGCATTTGTCACGTGAGCGCCACGAATTTTGAGCTCATCATTTACGTTTGCTAAAAACATTATAGAATCAAAAGATTGCAACGCGTACTTTTCTTTTTAGTCAAGAAAATTCAAATTCTTCTGAAAGGCTAAAGATGTTGCATCCAATGATGAATATGTTTGAATTGTAGGCTAAAGCGTAGATTACGGGGCGGGCGATTTTTATATAGATATCATGGTGAGATAACTAATTCATTCTGGCAGACTGTATAATTTGGTAACCCTTGGGTTTTGACTTGTGGTCTTATGCAGATAAGGTCACGTGTTCTTTTTAATAAATTGCTATTGGTTAATTAATAAAATTGCGGACGTTTTCTACACGAGCAGACGATTTTCAAATTCACAATTCCATTTTTAATTTATTTTTCATTTCACACTTAGATTTCATCTGTAGATAATATTTTGAACTTTCCTGCCATTTTTTGTAATTTAATTCTCCTGTTTTTTGTTTTTTCCTTCGACTTATCCTGAAGAGTACGTCTAAAAGGTATGATTTGCGGAGTTTTTTTTATGACTTGGAACGAAAGGGTAATTGTCTTTAATACAATGGTGCATTAAAACGGATTGATTGCTAGAAATGCTTAATGATCAGTTAGCAAGAAAGCTATGCGTTTGATTAAAATGATTCAAGTGAGGGGATATATTTGGGAATTCTGAAAGATAGAAGCTAATGCGCATGGTATAAAAATATCTGTAAGAAAGAATAGCTGATTCGAAGAAAGTTATCTGAGTATGTTCAAGATTCTGATGATGACGAATATGTGGGTGCGAAAGTCAAATAGTGATTTCCTTTCTTTCGAATATAATGTTTCAAAGAAAAATAATGGATTGATTAGTTTTTGCAAAGAAGTATCTACGGAAATGTTTGTGAAAGAAATTTACCTTTTTTTAGAACTTTCCTGAGCGCAGGTAAGCCTTTTTCATTAATATTCTAATTTACAATTTCTTTTTGCTTTAAAAAAAGTAGAATTTTTAATTTTTATGCATTAATGATAGCTTTATAAATATTTATTTTTATTTCACATTAATATCCATTTTTATTTCAAAATTACAATTTGTAAATTTTTGGAACATCTACCGCTAAATTATGTAGCTTGGCTGTCGAATCCGGCCGCCAAAAACATTATCGCTAAATGAAGTATCTTGGCGATCGATTTCGGTCACCAAAAGAAATTGACATCGCCAAGCTCCCATTATTCTACATTTTAATCGAGTTGGCATATTGTTATGGTATAAATTTTCTTATCAGCATTATTGAATTCTAATAAAATATAATTTCATTTAAATAAAAGGAAAACTATTCATTATAAGTTAATAAGGTACTTGCGTATTATCGCAACCTGTTGGTGACATTATATGAAGCACATGGTTGTCAATTCAGCGCGTACGACATATAGGAAATTGGGGTTGCCAACTTGGTGAATTATTAATAGAGTTGGCCAGTTATCACAATAATCGCCAATTCTATCAATAATTCGCTGTTAGCAACCCCGATTTCCTATGTGTCGTACGCACTGAATTCACAAACATGTGCTTCGTTTCATATAATGTCGCCAATAGGTTGCGATAATACGTAAGTACCACTTTGTTTCATATAATGTCCCCAGTTGGTTGCGATCATACGTTCACACCTTATTTCATAAAAAAAAACCTATACATTTATATAAAAGAATAAAAAGTTTATTACAAAAAATAATATTTCTCTTTCCATGTTTAGGAATATATTATTTAAAAAATTTAGAATACAAGGTACATTTCAATTTCGCCGAGACAACCGATAAAGTCACTAAAAATAATATAACGGACGCCAAACGGAATATTCACACTGGTAATCTTGTACAACTACATTTTGAAAACAGGTTCAGGTATTTTCTTCTACGTAACGTCTTTTTCACAATGCATCAAAAATGGAAGAAAAACCACTTTTTGTGTATATATTGTTTGTTGTCGCGTACTTGGCGAGATTTCTGTCGGCGAAAGGGAAAAGTACCAAATATAATAATCCTTCATTGTTTCTCGAGATTTGGATATATAATAAATCTCTTGAATTATGACTTTATTCATTAATCACAAATCTTTATTGGATGCAGGTATTTAAGTAGAGTAAAATCATTACAAACAATGGCAACGATTATGTTATTTATATCTTTGAAAAAAGGTATTGTGTTTTCTAAATAAATTTTTAAAACGTCCATTGTGTATTTTTCTTTCTAATTAACGAATACCTAAGACTTTCATTAAAATTCTAAAACTTAACATTTATAGTCAATTTTTCCGAGAGGATTCCTTCATAAGCTGTGTATGAATTTAAAGCTTAAAAAAATAACGAAGAAAATATTGTTTGAAAATATGCTTTTTAATGCTCTAATTAATATAATTAAGTTTCTGCACTGTAATAAAAACGAACTGAAAACTCCTGCTTTAACTAATTAACTTATTTTTTCTTTAAATTTCATTTTATCACAAAAGTTTGCTCAATCAAACTATTAGAAGCTCATCAAGAAGTAAAAAACAGCCAACTAACATTTTGAGAATTTTTTTTAAGCAGCCGTAGTATATTTATTACTTTAAAGTCTCCGTTTAATATGTATTTAGTTTAATGTTTTCACAACATAAAGAGAAAGAATTGCAGAAGGGAGTACCAATTCAAGTATAGAACTTATCAAGTATTTGGTATTGTTAATTGTATAAGTAATTATCTTACTGTGAATTCTTGAGTTCTGAAGAATTAGACATTTGTTGTAGAGGAACTGCGGAAGCAGAAGTAATAAAATCTGCTTTAAGCTATTAGGTTTGTAACGGCTATCTCGCGAAGTTCCTGTCTTAGAACTAAGGGTTTTTCTTTAAGGTAAATGCAGATTTTTGTCTGCCATCTTCTCCCAGAGAAAATGTGATATGCAAATAGAGTCTAATAAAATTTTTTGAAGTAGATCTAAATAACAATAATAAACAACTATCGCAGCATGTTGTCGAAGGCGTTATCATAACTTCCAGTGAGTTATTCTGAAGAAGGATTTTCCAAGTTAATTTTTAGACTGTGTCGAGGTTTTTGATTGTAGCAGTGCTTTGTATCCCATCTGGATATACCAGGAGAGCAACATTTAATCCCTTATGATAGTATGCGGTAGAAGATCATCCAATCATAAACTTAAGCTATTTGATCAACAAATATGTTTCAGATTATGTATGTCTGTGATCTATTAAATAGCTTCTACACTTACTACCTTATCGGGCTCAGATAGAAATTTATCAGCTAGTTACACACTAGGGTTAATCACGGTTATGTATAAAAAAGTTATTAATTGAAACCTAACTATGCGAAAAAATACTTTATAACATGGCAAATAATATAGAGAGAGATTAAAAGAAAAATGATTAAAAAAATAATAATTTCAAAACTTAATATTGTGCTAAAAGGGTTGAATTTTCGAAAGAATTGGGGGGGGGATTTAAATTTTCTTAAATATTTTAAATTTAAACAAAATTATTTTTTTACAATCTAAATTACAAAAAAACTTTGATTATTGATAAATGAGCATTGAGCTGTGAATTGTACAATGTACATAGCATCATTTCGTAACCCCAGCTCTTTCTTCCTGCTGGATTTGTTCAATCCAATCTTTTCCCGACTTCCACTTTATCGTACAATGTCACTTCGACAATAGGTTTTCTTTAAAAAAATTAATACTAAAGAACCTGTTAGATGTACCTGGAGTTTTTCTCTTGTAACTATTTAATAGGGGCCCTTTTATTGCAATAAATGTTATAAAGCACTAAAATACCAATTTTTCTGTAACAATAATTACTTTGACTTTTTACCATGAAAAACACCTCTCAAATATCTTTACTACATTCCTCTTGTGGTAGTACTAAACATAAAAATTAATTTTTATTTTTTCCCCTTCATTTATATATTAGAGAAAATCTTTTCCTCATAGGAGGTTTTAAAATTTTGAAAACAATTTTGTACCCACCCTATTACATACACTTTGGGGATTTTGTCACAGGTTTAAGCTACAATATGTTATGCAACATATTATTAATACAAGAGGATGCAATATTGTCTTATTTGATAAGATCCGTTTACAAAAATTTTTTAGTACTTCCAGGTTTCATGCAAAACATTCTGCACCTTGTTTGTAACAGAAGCAGCTCATTCATCAGGAATGAAAAATAAACCAAAGAGCTCGAACTTACCTAAAAAGAGAGAGAAAAAAAAATTAAAGCACCAAATTATAGTAAAAAAATAATTTAGTAAATTAATTAAAATAAAGTATAATGAGAACATTATTCTTATCAATATGCATTACCTGTTCATAAAAATGCACTACTGGCTTTTGTTTAAAAACTAGAAATATACCTCTTTATAGTACAATATAATTTTAAAAAGTGCGCTAAGATATTAATTACATAAATATAAAAGAAAAAGTCATCGAAATTTACAAATCATGATTTCATAAATAATATTTACGAACTGTAATAACAGCATAATTTAGATTATTACGAATGTTATCCTTAACATAAATTTCCCGCGCCACCTACTTGAGGCTGGCGTTACATGGCGAGCGAGCGCCCTAGTCTACTAGGTTCCTGGCGTGCCTATCGTATGCGTTGATTGCATATACCAATTGAATTAAAAGTCTTGTAATAACAGAGAGAATGTGTGCTTACTCATTCCCTTACTTATATATTGAAAGTAATATCGGTCGAAATTCACAGTTGATTGTGTCGAGTAAAGGGATCGGATGGCATAAGACAGGGATGGGTAATTAGTCGATCGCGATTGGCCGGTGGACCACTAAGACATTTTGGGACGACAGCTTTCGATGCCATCTAGATTGAAAAATTGGCTTTTCACAATCAATTTGACTGCGTTCACTTTTGCAAATGATTCGATAAATGTGTAGGTGACAAATGTATCCTCATTGGAAGCGTTTGATGACGCTTCAGGGGAAAATAGCGATCACTGGATTGCAAGGAGTATAAATGAACTTTTCCCCACACGTCGACTGAAGGGGAGAATAAATGTTATGATAACTTTTTTAGAGATATAGCACTATTGAAGCATCATGCCATAACTTACGATTCCACGGGATTGGGTTTTCGTGCTGATGTTATGTCTTGCGATAGAGCAGAACTCGTTAGCAAGCAAACTAAGCTTATATGTCAGTTTCAGATTCATCAGTTCACGGATGTTCTCTGCTTGAATACTTCCAAGGTCTACCAGTTGCGCATAGTTGTAGTAAGTAGCTCGCTTTAAAAGTAGCTCGTACAATGGAATAATCCACCCACCCATGGATAAGACATATGGTGCAACGTTGATATCATCAATTTCCTGACGGTTGGTAGAATGCTCATGGGATAATGGGGTCTGTCTCTTGTCAATTACAAATTTGTGGAATGATGCCATTTTTTAAAATTTTATTTTCTCTTTCTTAGGGAATATTATAATTATTTTTAACATAAAAAGTAATATTTTGTTATTTTTTCTTAAAATTATGTCTCATATTTTAAATATTGATTTACACAAACAAAAAAAAATGAAAAATTTAATACTTGATGCGAGTATACATCAAATTGAATAGCTAATTTTTGGGATGTTGTCACAATTATCTTTTTTTCTATTTGTGCCTAAACTAAAACATTTAATTTTATTAATTTAACCCTACAAATAAAAAATAACAAAATTTTTCAATAAGTTATCGAAGAAAAAGAAACATGTTTTAGGTAATTTTAGCATTTTTTAGTACAATTCATAAACATTGTAATTTTTTTTTTCATTCTTAGCAACACTGCAAATTAAAATAACTACATTTAGAATATCTACAAATTTCTATGTATGTTCGAATGATACTGTGTGGTATTTTGTTTAAATTTAGTGGCCTAATGAATCAGTACAAAAAGGAATTTATTTAAGCTTTTGTGTCGCAAAAGTATTATATTTTACCTTGTTCCTCTATACTTTTATATTAAAGCATTTTTCAAAACTTTAAGAGTGACATCTACATTCAAAAAAATATTTCCATCATTTCAAAAAATAGCAAACAAAATTCAGAGGAAAAATAAGTATTATTTTTTACATAATTTTCCTCTATGGATGTTTATACAAAATTTTAATTAATTAATGTATAAATTTTTAAAGACTGGAAAAAATAATCCCCATTTATCAAATTTTATAAGTTAAACGTTTCTATATGTACTAAGTTTAAAATTAAAGTATTGTTTTGATATTTAAGTAGATATTTTACTTTCTTCAAACATCGTATCAATTTATAGAATGCATTTAAATTACTAAAGGCTTCAACGTTGAATTTTAATTTTATTTTGCATTAAGAAAAATGCTGTATTTGTAACTTTCTGACAGTCATCTTATAATTGTGTGATGAAATATTTTTCCAAGTTTCTTAGTTTTTCTTAGTTTTAAAAAAAAAGTTCCTAATAAATTATTTTTCTTGTACAAATTGATAATTTTTTTAAATTTCTAAGGCACTAATAGAGCACAACACCTCTATAAGCGAAATTAAGCAATTTTTCAATGTGCTCATTCTACTCTTGTGTGTTTAGGAGCTTCAAGCAAAATCATAACTTTTATCTAATTATTTCATCATATTTTATAAATAAAACAAAATTACACCAACTTTAAATGTATTGCTTTTTTAAATACTCCAACATTTTTAAATGCTTTTTTTTGTTGAAATTGAAATGAATAATTCGCATTTATATTCTAATGTTCAATATTCACATCCGGGTCAATAGATTTCTTATGACTTATCTCATTTTAGAGTAACATATATAGGCTTTCGTAAATTCTATCACTCTTAATTTTTGTCTTTGCAACGGAATTTCAAATACAATTTTTCCGAAACAATCACATTGGACCACTAGTAGCTAAGCATCGGAATTTCTCTTTTTGAACTATTTAAAATTAAAATTTTATAAATTATTTTTATAGTTAATGCAATTTTTTTCGTTATTTTAATGAAATATTTTAATGTTTGTAGCGTTGAAAAAGTCACTTCGAAATTAAATGTGTGTGTGTGAACACTAGATTCTCTCATAAATATGTGTTTTGTTCAACGATACAAAAATCATATTGAATAATTAAATTCGATAATTTAAATAGCAATTAATGTAGCAGCTAATAATATTTAATTTAATGCGTATTTTTAACATGTTAATAAATATTACGCGTTAAATATATTATGCTTTATTAAAAATTATTAAATCTCCTTGACTAATTTAGAAGTAGGAATATCACAGGCTTAAAAAGTTAGCTGTTGATCTCTCTATAAGAAAAACTAATTTATTTATCTTAATAAAAATGATGTCATTTAAAAGTTAACTTCATTATAAAGCTAATAAATATACATTGAATCATCATCATTTATCTATATTGATGAATATGTAACCGGCAAAGTATGAAACCCGGCATTCTATAGAATGCCTAGGCATTGTATAGAATGCCTAGTGAGAAACCGGCAAAGTATGAAATGCATCACAGATTCGTATCGAATATTGTCAATTGGCAAGACATTGTTCGGAAATACCAAAATGCACAATTTTACTTTTTCAACAAAAGATTGGTTTTTTCCTGTGCTACCTGAAAATGGAGGAGCGTGTTGGAGAAGGAGCCACATGGTCTATAGCAGGGTTCGGCAACCTATGTCACATGTGCCACATGTGGCACGTGGTACAATTCTCAGTGGCACTTTGCACTACTTAACAAACTTTTAAATTTCTGTATTGTTTCAAAAATGCTTTACTGTGTAGTTCTCTGAATCATATTGGTAGATTGGTTCGACACGCAACAGCTAACAGCTAAAAGGTTACAGACCCATGGTCCATAGATATAAAACAACTTTTCCGGCTAGTTGCCGAAAATTCGAGTTTATTCTGCAAAAAAAAAAAGGTTTTTTCTTAACTGAAATTACTTATTAGAAGTTAATAACTGATATACAAAATGCTAAAATGACTACTAAGGACCCAGACTATTGGTTGCAGAATAGCTATGATGTGATGTTTGAGAAAAATTAAAGTAGACTCATTTAACCTGTTAAAGAAGGCGTCAGTACCATAAAGCAGTGGTCCCCAACCCCTGGTCCGTGGATCAAAGGGTATCAGGCCACTCAAGGAGCATTAACTTATTTCCATTATATTTACTGGGGTGTATTTTTCTCGTGTTTGTGCGACTTTCCATGGAAATCGCTTTATATTTTATGTAAAATCATCTTATAAATATTTTTTGGTGCAACTGAATTTTATTCTGAAGGCATGTTTAAAAACAATTAAAATATAAAATCGAAACAATTTAAAATATAAATAATCAACGTCCCACCCTCAGCGGGCCGCCGTAAAATTATCAAACATTGACCGGTCTGGAAGATAAAAATGTTGGGAAGATCTGCAAAACAGTATTATGTCACGGATTCTTTTTTTCCCCAACGGGGCTGCAGATTGGCATTTTTATCATTTTCAAACCTAGTACATTCCCCAGGGGCTGGTATCCCTTTTTAGTGTGGCACCATGTAGGCGATACCAATTGCTACCGGGAATTTTGACACCCAGTTTCCTTCCCAGAGGGAGATATTTGAGTTCTGACGATGTGAACTTGTTCTAGGAATTTAATTTGCCAAAAGCAAAATTAAATTCCGTATTCTGGGGATGTGATAGAATTCTGAAAGAACTTTCAACCAAATACAAAAATGTTACACGTTATGATATTGAACTGTTCATCCACCTTTGTGAACCTTGCCAGGAAAAAAACCCAGAAAATTATTTTAAAAAAAAGCTACTGCAGTAAAATATTTTTCCGAATGCCAATATATTGGCCCTTGAAATGAGTGTAAAATAGGATGGTTTCTATGGACTTGGAACTTCTGAAGTAATTTTAAAGCAATTATATGCGAAATCATAAATTAACAATAATTTTTTTTAATAGCACTCTCTTTTTTTTGTCAGAATAACATTTGTACTTTTAGGAATGTAAGTCATTGATATAATATCCTTATCATGATCCTTTTTCATACTTTGCCTAAATAGCTTTAGGCATTCTATAGAATGGCTAGTCATTCTATACAATGCCTAGGCAAAGTATGTAATAAATCTCATATTTCATACTTTGCCTAAAAACGCCCGGCATTGTATAGAATGCCTAGGCATTCTATATAATGCCTGCATTTCATACTTTGCCGGTAATAAATACACTAGATAGTGTGCCCATAATGTTGAATCCAAAATCAGCAACAATTAATTATGTAATAAATTGAAAAATTGAATTAATTCATCTTAATTAGTAGTTAGTCAAAAGATTGATACAAATCGGAAAGTTAATTACGACCGAATATAATGTTCAATTTCAACAAGTTTGAGAAACGCATGCATTTTTAACACGCTCTTATAAGTTTCACTTGCATGCAACGGAGTCTTAGAACTCGATTTTTACCTACTTAAAAAGATCGGATTCATTCGAAATTTCGCACACTTATCAAGGACCGATGACAATACAATAATTTCATAATTTTGTTCCATTGTCCTTTTCAGGATCGTCAGGAATAAGGATAATCAGATTTGGCGACAATTCCATATATCTTTTCCAGATTTGGCGACTTATTGCATGTACCATTTTCAAATTTGGCGACTAATTCCATATACCTTCTTCAGATTTGGTGACTAATTTCATACATCATTTCCAGATTTGGCAACCAAAAGAATGAGGTGTAACCCTAAGGCGAATGTTTTGAATTTAAGGCTAATTATATGCGAGTATAAAATACACTTGTGGTTAATAGAAGTAAGACAAACACAAAAAAAGTGTTCTGTATCTGAGAAAGTGGAGGGTGGGTGTGTGTTAGCAATTTCTTACCGTAATATAAACATTTTTCTGAAAATGAAAATAAAAAAAAAAGGCTCCTGCATGTGAAAAAAAATAATTTGCGTTCTATAAACGCTAAATATTTTTTATTTTTATAAAGCAAAACGTTTAGAAATGATGATACGAATTAACATGAAAGGAACACGTTTAAAAGATGAAAAAAAAAAAACGATTGACGTTTAATATTACCATGTTTTTATTAAATCGCTTTCTATAATGTCTGTCCGGGTGGAAGTTTGTAATTGATTTTAAATTGTGTGAGATTCCGATGAGCTAGATACTTAAAATTTGGACCATAGCTCGGAAGTGGATGACAATGCATGAAAATCTGAAAAAAGAAAACAAAATGCAAAAAGTAGGAATTTTATAATTTTTAGTCCGTAAAAAAACATGGTACATTAAAATTTTTTTTAATTCGAACTTTTTCTTCTTTACACACTTTTATTTGTTTGACCTGTTCAAAAGAGACGGAATCTAATATAACGATACGGGACTCATCCGAGGCCGCGTAAACGCAGAGAATACATACACTTCAGACCCGTTAATTAATATCCATTGAAGAGCAAGACTAATTTTACAGCCACGTAATTCCAGCTTCAAATATCAAACCCAAGGATAAATTCAACAATGAATAAATGATAGTTTAAAAAACTAAAAAACACGCTTTTATTGTAGTTCGAACTAAAAAATGAAAAATAAATTATAGTTTGAAAAAAACTAAAAAGCATGCTTTTGTACTGAATCGAACTAAAAAGTAAAAAAATAATTCTTAATAAAGAATAAAATGTGTGATTAACGAGTGAGAGAGAGAAAATGAATGTCATTGGGGTAAAAGCGTGGGGTGTTCTATAAATGTATCAATCGTTGTAATTTCTAACTTCTATTCCGAAAAGCTGAATTAGTGTAAAAATGTAGTACAAAGCACCCCACGCTTTTACCACAATGACATTCACATTTTCTCTCTCTCTCGTTAATCATTTTATTCTTTATTAAGAATTATTTTTTTTCTTTTTAGTTCGATTCAGTATAAAAGCGTGTTTTTTTGTTTTTTTCAAACTATAATTTAAAAGTCAAGTTTAAATCGTCATGCGTGTTTTTCGCCTGAATGATTAGTTAATTATTATTTATTCCACCGTCTGACAGGAATTATTTTTTTATTGCATTTAGTTTTGTTATAAGAGTATTAAAAAACACTTGGATAATAATTCAGAATTCTTTATATTTTTTGGTAATATTTAGTATAAAGATGAAGTTATCGAAGAACATATTGCTCTGTGTGTGTAACAAAGGTACTTAAACTGAGGTCCGAGGACCCCCGTAGGTCCCCAGCTCCTTTCTAAGGGGTCCATGAAGGTCTCTCATTTAATATTAAGATTTCCCTTTTTATTGACTGAAAAAAAGTCTTGTAGAAAATATGAAAGAGACTAGATCACTAAATTCATATCAATAAAATATTCTTCAGAAATATTTATTTCAATCAAGGATATTAATCCAGTCCATAATTTTTTTTGAAATAAGTATTTTGTAATATTTTTATATTATTAGATGATAACTGCTTTCTTAAAAGTAAAAAAGAAGTGTTAGAAAAGTCTATAAATAGCAGAGGCAGCCTCAGAATTATTGAGGAATCTATATAAATCCCCCAACCATGAGTTAGGAGTCAAGGAAAGTTGTTCAAAATGTCAGGCTGATACATAAAGGGGAGGGGGACGTGACGATCCAAAGTTTACAAACAGCTGCACTATGGTGTTAAATTTAAATCTTCCAGTTTTAGTTGTAACAACTCTTTGTACTTTTCTGTAATATTGTAACATTATTCCAACTTCATCAATACCTCAGAAATATTTTTTCCTAAACTTCCCAATATTCCTTATCTTGTTTGAAATTAAAGGTCCACTAAATCCCGTTGATAAATTTAACGCTTTCAGTTAAGTTTATAAATTCACGAACAAGCTGAGCTAAAACGATGCTCTCGGTATTATAATCACCAATTATAACGTAGAAAGACAAGAATATATATATATATATATATACAGGGTGTCCAGCCTTAAAGGGACCCAATACCTAATTCCCGAACCGTTCGGTTTAGATATGCACTTCCAATTTGAAAAATGTTTTAAAAAAGGTACAGCATGTTTTTAAGTGCTTTTCAAACCAAAAAAACCCATTTACAAAAAAATTACAAAAATTAAATTTTTATACGGTCCCCAGGTCCTATCACTTGTATTTAGGAAAAAATGCAGTACACAAAAACAAAGCAAACACAATAAGTTTCATTTTATTACGATAAAAACTGACCGAGTTATGCCTACATAAATTTGAAGCATCCGAGTTGCTCAGAAAAGGGAGTCGCATATAAATTGAGTTTAGAGAACAGTAATTCACTATCTACAGAAAGAGCAAAAGAAAAACATCATAGTAATATTAAAACATCGTAGTAAACATCATAGATTGACAATTTGTTTAACTAATAGTAGCAAATTAATACAGGATTTGCCATTCAAATTTTAGCATAATGTGTAATGATGCGCCAATCATGAATCAGGGGCTTTATTATATCAGAATGACCAAATTAACTTAAATAATGGTGAAGGCACGAGGTGTTGCACGAGACAAGGGAATACGTCTATAACAACTCCCAGTTTTATACAAGCATTGAACAGCACGGGCAACTGTGCAATAAGATGGATGTCTTCGAGTGGGAAATTTAATGGCATAAAGTCTTGGGCTGCCTCTCTCTTATTTCGATTACACTGCCCGTAAAACAGTACCATTTCACAGTATTCTTCATTCGTATATATCTCGTTCTCCCGTACTAGAATTCGTAATATTAGAATACGAATGTATGCAATTGCAAGCGACTACACAACATTTTTAACGTTCGTCATGATCAGCAAAAACGCAGCAAATCAGACTGAAGCCGCAGCATATAAAGTCTATTTTCTTATAACTGCTTTTGAAATGTTTTCTTCGTCCTAAATATTTTACTTTTTCTATGTTTTACTCGTACACAGAATAAATTTTATTTCTTAAGTACTCAATTGTTGTATTGTTAACGTATGTATTTAAATTTAAAAACGATTTACATAAAAGTAACGTGCAAGAGCGAAAGTTTCCTGGCAGAGATCCAACTAATTTCACTTTGGAGACGGCCACTTACTAGCTTCTTGAAAATCGACGAGAAAATGGATAAAATAAGGGATTTTCAAATTCTCATAACTCAGCCAATTTTTATCGTAATAAAATGAAACTTTTGTGTGTGTACTGCATCTTTTCCTAAATATAAGTGTTAGGACCTGGGGACCATATAAAAAATTAATTTTTGTTATTTTTTTCTAAATGGGTTTTTTGGTTCGAAAAGCACGTAAAAACATTATTTACCTGTTTTAAAACATTTTTCAAATTGGAAGTGCATATCTAAATCAAACGGTCCGGGAATTAGCTATTGGGTCACATTAAGGCTGGATACCCTGGAAATATGTACCAGCTGGTAGATGCGTTCTTCGCACGGGTGAATTGAAAAATTAAACAATACTGATTGAAGGATAAAGAAGTTTTTAATGAGTTAATTTTACGTGATTTGCAAATTAAACAAAAAAAAAAAAGATTTTTGCATATCTCAGCTGATTAAAAAAACCATATTTGTTAAATTTTAAAACTGTAGATCTAATAGCGGATAAAAAGTATTTTTGCTTTGTCTATAACGCCTTGCGTAATTCTCTTGTGAGTCGATTTTTGAAAACACCTTTCTAAGCTGATCTCTGCTCAACAAAAGTAACACATTATTACAAATTTTGTGTAATGAACGCTTAAAATAGTGTAAACAATTAATATCTGGATGTGTAATCCGTTAATATTTCTTTCTGTTTTATTTATTTTGTGTTAAAATTGTAATATTCACAAACAACACCGTTCCTTACATTATAATAGCGATTAAACGGAAACAAAGCGAAATATTGGTGATTGAGCGAAGTTGGCATTCTTTTTGACAACCGTATTGGAAACTTGGCAATTGACTAAACCGTGTAGAAGTTGATATGCTGTAGCGCCAACTGGTGGGGAGCTGCAGCAAAGAGGGTATCCCAAAAACCTTCTCCACAAAAAAATACATACACATGCCAATTTTTATAGTGATTAGTTGAACGATGTTGGATTGAAGCGAGTTCATATATCGTGTTTTTCATTTATAAAAATAGTTATTGGCTATTTTTTTTAATAAATTGCCTAAAAGAAATAATTTAGCTAGCGAAACGGAGGTCTTTATTTCTCATGAATCACCGAGCACTTATTAAAATGTTGAAAGTATAGCATGTGCTTTTAAAATAAAAAATGATTCAATCTTTTTTTTTTTTTTTTGAAATCAAAAATAAAATCTGTGTTTTTAAGTAGAAATTTTATAAATTTTCAAAATTTTACATGTGTATTAAATGTTGAATTAAAATGGCAAGCCTTTTTTGAAAAAGTTTAAAAAAAAAAGTTTTTGTCTACTTAATTTATTGAATCATTGATTTTAAAAGAGCAAAGTATGAACTTTTTTAGTTCAGACGGTTTACTCCTCTAATTTTAAGAAATCCATATACAATGATTGAAAAATTTCAATTAATTTGATTTACAGAAAACACAATAATCCTTAACTTAAAAAAACATTATAACTTTTAAAACAATACATTTAAATGTATTGCAAAGGAACTTATTTGAAAAAATGATGATGGAGTAAAAGTGATTATTTTTTTCGCAAATATTTTAGATTTTTTTATTACACATAAACGGATGTAATATATGAATTTTTTAATTAAAGATATGTACAAAAAATGGAAAAAGAACTTTTCACTCGCCAAATTTTGGTTATTTTTGATTTGTTATAGACACCCCTATTTCTAGCGTAACCCATGAGTAGGGTGATTTGGACAATGGAACAGAGAAAAGTCACACATGCCGCGCGAAACCGATTTTAGACGCCAAGCATTGGCATACCGTAAAATCGCGGTTTATATTTAATTTTTTAATTTTTAGAGGGCTTAATTTTTAAGTTAACGTTTCCAAATTTTACACATCGATTGAAAACAACGGTAGTTTTTAAACAAAAAATGTAATGAAAATGCTACATAAATGAATTTTAGCAAAAATTGAAATAGACAAAAACAAAACAATTTTTTTATAGTCCGTAATTTTTAAGCAATATTTTCAATCTTCGTATAAATCTCGGATAATATTTTTCTACAAGCGAAAAAAAATTTCGCGAGATTATCTTTTTAATGACAAAGTTATAAAATGTTTAATTGTAATTTTGAGTAATTTTTGGAGAATCGTAAAAAAAAATAATTAGTATTTTATTTTTTAAATGACTGATTCTAAAAGAGAAAAGCATGAACTTATTAATGTGGAATATCGTTTTTATAACACTGAAATAAATTCATGCGCAACAATTTAGAAATCATTTTCACAAAACATCAATTTTGACTCATTTTTAATATTCGTAAAAAATACAAATATTATTATATTGTAAAAAATTATTTTGATCGTGGTGAAATAAATCATGTTTCCGTTTCTCTAATTATTTTTTATCTGAAGTTTATAGAAACTTTTAGATTATTATTTGGAAAACGTAGAAAAAGACGGAACTTTTCACTCCGCTGAAATTGAAATGATGCTCGGCCGAATAAACAACACATAGGGATAAAACAATTATGCGTTTTAAGGTTTTTAAGGACTCCCCATTTTGGCAGGCTTTTCTATATACCAAATACGAGTCCTCTAATAAATTGTTGTTGTTCAACTTCTTTTCCAACTGCGCGCTCCTCACAGTAGAGTCTTAGCTTCATATATATCCCGAGAACAATTTTCAGCCGCAGGTTGAGCTAAGACCGTCCATCTTCTTTGGACAATTAAGTAGTCAAGTAAGCAATGGAGTGGTCATGGCAGAGAATTCGTGAATTAATATGTGTCAATCGTGTCCGAAACCGTATTCCACTAAAAAATTATTGTATAGATAGGCTGATGCACATTATAAAACTGTAAGAGTTAAATATGCTTAAGTTTGCGGTTATCAAAAATTAAAAGAAGAATCCTGGAGTTGCTGCTAGATCCTTTTTCTAACTGTAGATTTGGCGTGGTTTGATTGTTTGGCCAGTTGAGATGTCGTCCTCGTTTTTTGACCTTGGCTCAAAATTACGTGGACTGTCACCAATAACCCAAAGTTAAAACCAAATCTGATTACGATTCAGAATTATCAGACATATCGATTGCGATTGTAGAGTATATAAAGCAGTAGGTGCCTAAAAACATTCAAAACAACACAATAATAAAAGAAAAATTGATCGAATAATTTTATTATGATGAGTTATCTATCATGTTACCAGGTATATGGAAAAATTCATATTCAAAAGCTATAAATATCTCCTCAGCTTAGACTTAGGTAGTCAGTAATTTCATTTACAAAGTTTACTAACGCTGAAATTTTTTTTGAATATAAAATATATTGATTCTTTTTGTGTTAAAAAATTGTTGCATTCCTTTTCAGTTCTAAATTAATTTTAAAATATTTAAATATTATAATTTAAAAAGGAGATTTTTAATGCTATTTAAATTGAAGAAAGGACAATATTAAACGATTTAAGGATGTTGTTTCTACAGTACGAAAAGCTAAATAGAGCCACGTAATGCCATATTACATTTGATCCTTTTAGCAAATAAAACTACAAATATTTTTTTTGAAATGCAGCATTTTTTTTATTACAGCAACATTAAATCTTTTAAATGTTAATGTTAGTAAAGACAATTTACCAAAAGTTCTTAAAATACTTGCTTTTGATTTAACAACGATACCCTCAGACCTTCAGACTCATAAAAACTGCGTTTCAAGTTTTTAATTTTCATCTATATTTGTTATAATGAAAAATACTGCATAAAATTTCATTTAAAAATTAATTCTTCCTTTTAGTAATAATCCTCAAAATATTAAAATAAAATACCCATGCGTTAATGTCTTCAAAAATTTTGCATTGTGTGATTCCATTTTATTGACTTAACTAATTTTAGCGAGGAAAATCCCGTTTCAGATTATACGAGTTTTACATCTATGTAATATTTTAAAAACTGTAATTGAAATATAATATTATTCCTATTCTAACAAAGGAGTATTAGCTCATTTAAAACTAATGATATAATATACATTTTAGTTTATTTAATTAATTTATTTACGTATTAATTATTTCTTCATCTAAAAAAGGAAAAATGCTATTGTAGAATAACGCCAATTATATATTAACTGCAAATATTATTTTTAAAGAAAATGGCTATAAACAGTAATTGGTAATTGAAGAATTATACTTTTATGAAGAAAATTGCACAAAGTTATATTCATAAAGATTTTTATTTTGAATAACTTTCTATTACAGAAGTGTTTCCATAAAAAGGAAATTCAATTGGTGATAGAGACATTTAATTTATCTAAATAAAATATAATGCTAAAAAATTGAAATTTTCCAAACTATATTGAAATAAATTATTTGTTCCTACAGTACTGGTTTTAAAATATTAACACTGTGAGGGAGAGATGATACGATAAAAAGGAGAAACTCTCAGGATATGCGCGTGATAAACATGTAAGCGTGATTGAATGACTGGAGGGATAAACGGCATCTTAAATTTTGCACAAAAATAAAGTTACGCAGTGGGTTCGTCAATCAAAATCACTTTAAAATATTAGTTGTTTGTGCGAAGATCGTGTTATGCCTCTTTTAAGAAGAAGAAACGTGTACCAGCAGATGTTAGATTTCGATAGAGGCAGGAAAATAGCCTTTCGAGAGAGTTCACAGTTCCGCGATACTGCTACTCTCTCTCTCTCTCACTGGTTCGGAACTAATAACTATCATGCTAATGGGGAACCGATGGGTTCTTGAATGTCGAAATGAATCCCATACAAGATCTCAATAACTTCCCGCTACTAACACCTGAGCGAACAGATATGTTGTCAGGTTAGCCTTGTAGATACACTATAATAGACCTTAACAGCCTTATAATGGACCTTAAGTCAAGAAATGGACTTGTTTACAACATGATAAACATTCACGTGGACAGTGCGACCCCGTCTGGAGGTGCATGGACTGTGTACCTGGCAAACAGTATTGTGACTTCCAGTGGCATGGGGGCATAGAAACATGGGGAGACTGGTTTACTCAACACCAAAACTGGATATGGAAATGACAATACATCGTCTTTTCGGACGGGAGCAAATCTGTGTCTAGAAGCACGAAGAAAGCTGCTGGTGACCTACTGTGGTGCTATGGATAGAGAAATGAATAATAACATCTCTTGTTTGATCATCTGTAATCTGAAAAATCAGCGCTACATTTCTCATATCTTAAGAATCAGTGACTTTTCTCTATCTTTGATATCTCAGATATTTATTCCTTCAGCAAGATAATGCCTCAATATAGAGAGTGTTCGAGTGCTGAACTGGCCAGTACATTTTGCAGACTATCATTCGTTAAAACATTTGATCATGGGTTGCTGAGATATTCGATCACTACTGTTCCTTGGCCAGATAAAGGAGTAGATTGGTCTGCTGGCTTTGTTAAGGTATCCGACTACTTGCGACAACTTTTGTTTTGAAAAAATGGAGATATGGGAATTTTTTTGTTGTTTTTACATTTGTTTAGTACATTTTAAGAAAAATATGCTAAAATTAAGAAGAGAGAAAGAAACTATTATATTACTAAAATAGGAAAAAATGGGTAAATATTTACAAAAAATAACATAAATGCGGCCCATTCTGCACCAAAAGTTTATAAACAAATTTTCAATTTTTCAATTCTGACGTATTGCTATGTTATTAATTTTTGAAATGACCCTCCTGATAAGAGATATTTTAATTTTTACAAAAACTAGAGCATTTTATCTTAGTTATTATATAAAATTGCTTAAAAAAGCAGTGATTATATTAACATAAGAGACTGTAAATTTTGTAACAAAACAGTGATTGATAAATCTGAAGGTTAAAACACTTGTAATATTATACAGAACATACACAAAAAATTTCATTTAACTTTTTTCAAAACTTTTTTAGCAATCGCTGTCCCCGTTTGAGCATTTAAAAAAACACATTTCGAGTAAAACGCATTTTAAAGTATGAAATCTTGTTGAAAGTAATGGCATCTGCTTTTACTAAAACACTTGCAGTTTTTGTTCTAGTGCACCGAAAATAATGATTTTGGTATTTTTATATAAAGCTAATAAGATGATCTATAAAATAAAATCATAAAATAATTGTCAATTCTATGCAAAATTCGCAATTTTAGGGTAGTCTTCCCTTAAGCAGTCATCAGCAATATGGAGAGACAGATGCACAATTTCTTAGACCACTGGCTTTAGTTTCTTCTATAGTAATGATATTTGAGCTCCGATCTATTTTATGAATGTCCATAAGTATCCTAGAATTCATCTAGTTTCGTGGTAAGGAACATTAATTTTTAACTCCGTATCAGTAGCAGACTTTTTTTGTTGTGCTTCAGAAGCTTATTTAAGCTTAAGAATTTCTATCTTTAAGGCAAATATCGAGTATTACCTCCCCCCCCCCTTTTAACACTATTTTCCAGCTCTGCGCCTATACAAAGCACTTTTCACATTCAAATGAAATAATTAATAATTTTTTGAATCTGATATTTATTCTGTTAAATTTTAGAGTTGCTATCAGCTGGAACAGACACATCGTATGTCTAAATTTAATTAATTACATCTCTAATTATAAATTACTTTTCTTCAAAACTTTAAATTTAAAAACCACATTTCAATGCACAAAAGCCTATTTAATAATGTGTGTTTCTTCTTGATTTTTTTAAAAATAGTTTCCTAAAAATGGGTCTCTTTGAGATACATCTTTTTGAAGTTCTTTTGCATTATTCTCCAACATAATTTCAAACGAAAATAATTTCGAAGAAGCCCATTAGTAACAATTTTTTAAAACAATAGCTGTGGTAAGAATTATGTATTTACAGAGCAATTTCCCTGCCTTTGGTAAATTTAAATATTTTTAAAAAAAGGAAGCTAAGGCCTAAGGAAAAGTTATTAGTTTTATTTCGGGTGACATTTGAATTAAGCGATTTGTTTGAATCTTAATTCTTCTAAAGAATGTCTTGCTGAGAAAAGCGAGAGCTTCTACATACTAAATATAAAATCAGGAGAGTTAGGTTCCAGCTCTTGTGTCGTCTCCGTTTCTTAAACAACTGATGAGAAAACTAGACTTAGTCCCAATAGATTCTCATATACTTCTAGAGAAATATAATTCAAACTAAACGAATAAAGCTTTATTGGGTGTCTCCATCAGTGTTATATTTGAAATCCTATTATTTTTGGACAGCTTTATTTTACCAAATTTTAAAATCTAAGAAGCCTTTTTAATTTTCAAATCTGTAATTGACGAAAATGTTGTGAGTCACTAAAAGAATGCATCTATATTAATTTCTTATTAAACTCTTATTTTAGAATTAAACCTTGAATATTAAAAATAATTATCTACATACTAACTACCTTCATTGTATTTTGAATTTAAAAATCATTATCTACATACTAACTAGCTTCATTTTGAATATTAAAAATCATTACCTACATACTAACTAGCTTCATTGTTTTTGAATATTAAACATCATTATCTACATACTAACTAGCCTCATTGTTTTTGAATATTAAAAATCATTATCTACATACTAACTAGCTTCATTGTATTTTGAATATTAAAAATCATTATCTACATACTAACTAGCTTCATTGTATTTTGAATATTAAAAAAATCTATCTACATACTAACTACCTTCATTGTATTTTAAAATGTTTGACAATCGGAACTTAAGTCTCATTTTACGTAGCACTATAAAGGGCCGTAAATTTGAACCATGGTCAAGTGATGAGGTTCCTAACTTCCACATCACACCATTGGTAGGACGTCTGATTCTCAACATATGAAATGCGCATTGGTATCCTCTGCACGGCGAGTCTTTAGCTGTAATAGGCTCGAACTCATGACATACTAGTCACGAGTCCGTGATCTTGACCACTAAGCTACCGCGGCCACACGAAACTTGATTGACAGAGACATGATTAAACTATTGATTGATTGAAAGCTTATACCTAAAATTATCCTTGGGGTATGGTTATATTTATATCCAGAAAACTGAAACATAATTCACATGCGTTCTATAAATAATAATGCATTGTCATCTGCTTTGGTTGAAATCAAAGTCTTTTCGAAAAAGAAAAAAACAAGGATTACTGTCAATGAATTATGTAATTTTGAGCCGTGGTCAAATGTGATGAGTTTTACACATGAACTGATAACTTTTTCTCCTAATTATCAAACAGGTGCACGAAGATTTTATGGTTCATTTGAATTAAACTCAATCCATCATTATACAAAACAGTTGTGAAGGACAATCTCATGTAAAGTTATTTAATTTTATAAATAAGATTTCAAATATTTCATTGATTCTATTTATTCAAGCTAACCTACATTCATCTTCGAAGCTGAAATGAATAAATACACAATAATAATAAGATTCTCTATCTTTTCGTTTTTTGGACTCATGTCAGGGGAAAGAAGCGAAAGTTTCTTTTTATATTACTCTTTAACAGAAAATATCCTTAATTCCCACAGTGAAATCATTAATTGAAGTGTGAATTTCTACTTTTTATAGTTTTTTCTAGTCTTACGAATTGTTCAGGTGCAACTTTTAGTTTTTGCCATTTTCTGCCTAAATTTAAAATTAGCAAAAATTTGAAAGAAGGAATTTAACTTTATCTTAATCTGGGACTTTTTTGAATTGAAAATATTGTGAATTTATTCAGTTAATGAACAATAATTTAATTCTTGTGCCACTTTTTGTAAGTTCGACTGCTTATTAAGAGAATGAAGCTACACAAATACTTTTTAAAATAAGTAATATAAAAAAAAATTTTAAGTCAGTTCCTACTTAGATCAACAAAAAAAAAAATATTTTAGTTACTTTTTATTAAATAGTTATACAATTCATATAAATATGTATATACATAAGACAGAATCACAGCATTAAAAGTGGCAATTAATTTTTATTAATTATCATTAAAGTATAGCATTGTCATCCAAAACAATCGTGTATATAAAATTTCAGTTCAACTGTTCTGCT
>BMAO01019213.1:0-16930 GCA_019973975.1 Trichonephila clavata | reverse complement strand
GTCAAGTGACGAGGACGACTCCAGAACTGCACTTCTCCAAGTTACACACCACGCCATGGGAGGACTTTGAGCATCGTTGTGGTTTTAATGTGCACCAGGTGGGTTTCCAGTTGCACCAGAACGAAAACCTGCGAGACGCCAGCCTCGAGTACGTGACCCTAACCTCCAGGCTACAGTGGCCACGAAATTATTTTCGGTACTCAGTTTGAATAAACATGATTCTTGAAAAGGCTGGAGTAACATTTATTCGTTATTCAACCGAAATCTGCTTTATATAAAGATAATATAATTTAGATACAACTTAATGGCATAATTTTAAATTAAGTCGTAATTATATTAGTGAGTTAATTAATTTGAATATAAATCAACATTATATGAGCTCGTAATGAGAAAGAGATACACTAATTATAATGCATAATGAGATAACGTTTAATTATATATGAATAATAATACGTTTTTTTATAATACTGAGATGAAATAATAAGAGAAAGAGTTTTTTTCATTGCATTATAAAGTTGCACGAGGGCTATTCGTAATTTTGAACCAAGGTCAAGTGATGAGGAGGACACCTGAACTGGGGCACCCCTTTCTCCTATGTTCCACACCACATCAATAGGAAGACGTTTAAGCCTCGACATATTTAAACTGCATCGGCTTCCTTTATACGGCATGTCTTCAGCGGTACCAGGCTCGAACTCATGACATGCTAGTTAACGAGTCCGTTACCTTGACCAGTAGGCTTTCGTGGCCCCCTGAAAAAGAAAGAGAAAAATTTTTTAATATTTCTTATAAAAATAAGAAGTGAAGTTTATTTCTAAAAATATAAAACTCCAAAATTCTATTTTATCGCCATTAATTCGATGTTTAATTAAGGTATATAATGAATTGAAACAAACAACGCGAATAAATTTTTTTTTCAAAAAAAAAATCCTTCGTTAAATAAAGTGTTGAACCGTCAGAAGTGTTTTTTTAGAAATAAATAAAAAAGGATTTTTTTTTATTTTTACTATATTAAAACCGAACAAAAAGTAAACAGCTATCTTCAAATTTCTTAGTTTCGGTTTCGTTTTTAAACCTCCCTTGATTCCAATTTCTTTTTTTTTAAATAAGTACCATCGATTGATGACTTCATACTTATTTAACGCCACCCCTTTCACCCCTACCCATCCCCACACACCTGAATCCCGACGGAGTTTGTACCCCACCGTCAACTAGCGACACTCATCGGTGAGCGACATTGAAAAAGAATCAAATGGAAAAGTCCTTCTTTCTCCACCTCCTCTCGCAGTCGAATCGTCCACACGAGCTTCCGCTTGTGACGTCACACGCCGGTTGAGTAAGTCCTCTCCCCACAGCGCATTCGCTCTCCGGGATCAGATGGACGCGAAACACTGTCGCGGCTGGAGCAAAAATCGTTTGCCAGTCCGGTTGGGAACGTTCCATACTCCCCCTATAGAAGAACCCAGCGGTATATATCCAGCAGCATCGTATGCATCCCTAACAGAGTGAGTCTGCGATCTGACGTAGCAGGATGGGGCAGTGGCTCTGCTCCTAGATGCTGTGGTGTTTGTCAGTTCGGAATTGTTGTGAAGGTGTGTGTGATTGTTTGAGTTTATTTGCACCACAGCTGTCTTACCTGTGGTGGGGCCGAAACTGTGATTTTGGGGTGAATTTTGTTTGCGATGATAAGATATTTAACGCACAAACTTCGCACACAGTCAATAAATGAAAGCGAAACGTACCATGTCAAGGTAAGGAAAAAAAGTTTTTTTTTGTATGCTTTTTTTTACCTCAGTGTGCGAGCCGTGAATGAAGTGTGTCAGGCTTTTAAGTGAAAAGTGGAGTTTAGGAAGTTTTCCAAACTCGAGTGTCCGGTTTTTTAGTTTTTCCCCCGCTTCTCTATTCTGTCTTCTGCTTTGCAAACTATTGCAGATCCAAGAGTTTGCTGAAGTTGTATTTAAAATTATAGTGCAAGCAAACTGATTTCCCCCCTTTTCTCTCCTTAGTACCGGTTTTTGCTCTTATATTAGAGAAATCATTGAGCTGCTTTTGCTAACGATCAAGGGGTAATTGTTAGCAAAAAAAAAAAAATATAAAATAAAAAATCGAACGAATTTTGTTTTTGATCGAAATCGTCTTCTGGAAATTTCAGATACGAATTTAAATTTTACTTTCGTATCATTTATCATTTTCATTGCAATTTATTTTGAAGAAAAGTTTTAAAGTCGAAAAAAGTGAACGAAATTTATATTTTTTGTATTTAATTGAAACCGTCTTCTGGAAATTTCGGATATTAATTCAATTTTTCACTTTCGTATCGTTTGTCATCTTCATTACGATTCATTTTGAAGGGGAAAAAAGTTCCTTTTTGAAAATCAAAAAAGTGAACGAATTTTACGATTTGTATTTGATTGGAATCGTCTTCTGTGTGAAAATTTCAAATACGAATTTAATTTTTCCCTTTTGTATGGTCTGTCGCCTTTATTTCAATTTGTTTTGGAGGGGGGGGGGGGAGTCGTTCATGTACTTATGTTTAAAAGAGAAAAGAAATAGGAAGAAAATGAAATTTAAATGGAAACACTATTATGTATACAAGTAAAAAAGTTTTTCTGATACGATTATCTTGGATTTTTTTCTTTCTTTCTAATTTACACATTATTACTCATTTTCAAGAGAATTCGTTCTTTTCTCTTTATTTTTAGCAACGAAACTTCGCTTTTTCCGCGTAAGGCAAAAATTTATTTAAAGTACGATTTCAAAAATTTCTAACTTCGCGAAATTTTTTTAATTTTCTTTTTCTTCATTGAATTCTAACATGAATCGTGCTTTATTTTTGGATTATTTATGGATCGAATTTTCATTCCACAATGATCTTTTTTCTTGAAGAAAAGTCCAGATGGATTTTGCTTATTCCGACTTGAATTTTGAATTTTCCAAGCATTTTTATTTTACTGAATTCGAATTTGTTTTTGTCAGTACTGCTATTGCGGGCACTTTTCATGTGGATTTTGTACTAACTCTGGACGGAGGATTATTTTTCATCGCTGTACTGAATTTTAATCTTCATCGCACTTTATTTCTATGATTGTGCACGGATAGAATTTTCGATCAGCAAATGATCTTTGTTCTTGAAGAAAAGCCATCTGGATTTTGCTCCTACAGAATTGAGTTATGCATTTTATGAACCTTTCTACCTGCCTTTGTTTTTGTCAGTACTGTCATTGTAGGTACTTTTCATGTGGAAAAATGGATTGGATTCTTAAGTAACCCACGACGATAATTTTCAACTTTGGAACAATATGTTTGTTTTCTCGATTAGCTAAATTTTAATCTTCATCGCATTTTATTTTTGTGTGGTTATGCGCGGATAGAATTTTCATTATACCCGCAAAAAATCGTCAAGTTTTTGTTCATACTTTTCAAACTTCTTTGTCGAATTCGATTTTGTTTTGTCTTTGAACAATTTTCTCGAAGAATGGTTGAACGGATTCTTAAGTCACATTAACGATGATTTCTAATTTTGGAACAATATAATTTTTCGCGTTTTACTCAATTTTAAATCTTCGTTGCGCCTTTAGTGCGGATAGAATTTTTATTTAACTCTTCATTTTTCGCGCGAAAAATTGTCTAGTTTTTGTACATCTGTATGGAGTTTTGGACTTTTCGAACTGTTTTTACCTAATTCGATTTTGTTTTGTCTTTATACGTATTTTCACGAGAATTAGTTGAACGGATTCTTTGGTCAAGAAAACGATGATTTCTATAGTTTCGGAACAATTTTTTTCCTCGCCTTTTTTTAATTTTAATATTCATCGCACTTTATTTTTGTGGTTATGTTCGGATAAAATTTTCATTTAACATTGATCATCAATTGGACTTTTCAAATTTTTTTAACCGAATTCAATTTTGTTTTGCCTGTGAACGTATTTTCACGAGGAATAAATAGTAATTTTGAATTCTTAAGTCACATAGGACGTTGATTTCTAATATCGGAACAATACTTTTTTTTCTGGCTTTACTGAATTTTAATTTTATCTTCATTACACTTTATTTTTGTGGTTATGTTCCGATAGAACTTTCTTATAACTATTCATTATTCACGCAAAAAGTCGTCTGGTTTTTGTTCATTCGCAATTAAGTTTCGAACTTTTTCACCAAATTCTATTTTTTTTTCTCCCCCTTTGAACTTACTTTCACGAGGAATAGTTAATTAAATTTTTTAGTCCCCAAGGACGGTGATTTCCTATTTTGGAACAATAGATTTTTTTTCGGGGGGGGGGGGCAATACTGAATTTTAATCTTCATCGCTCTTTGTTTTTGTGGCTATGTACGGATTCAGTCTTCATTTAACTACACTCATTATATACCCCAAAAAAATCATGTAGTTTTTGTTTTCAAATTTTTTGTTTTGTCTTGGTACGTATTTTTACGAGGATTAGTTGAACGGATTCTCCAGCCACATAGGACAATGATTTCTAATTGTGGAACAATAGATTTTTTTTCTCGCTTTACTGAATTTGAATTTTAACCTTCATCGCACTTCATTTATTTATTTTTACTATGTTCCGATAGAATTTTCGTTCAACTATTCATTATACACTCAAAAAACCGTGTATAGTTTTTGCTCATTCAGTAAGGAGTATTCAGTACTTTTCAACCGAACTCTATTTTATGCTGTCTTTTAACGTACGTATTTTCTCGAGAAATGTTGAATGACGATGATTCTTATACGCTGACGAAGAAACAACTCCATCCAACTTTTTATTTGTTAAAATAGTTTTATAAACACTTCTAAACCTCAATTGGCAGACTTTTTACTTTATTAATTGCTTTCTGCTTCGATTTTTATTCAGCGATAAATCTTTTATTCTATTTTTACGTAGTGTGGAACAGCATTTTTATGCGTTCCGTGAAACATAAATGATCAGATAATAATTTATTTGTTCTAATTTTCGAAGTATCAAATTCGGTAGTCGGTCTCCCCTCCCTTGCTACTGTTATGTTTATCTTGTTGAAAAAGTATTTGCTAGATTTTATAGAAAATCTAGCAAATACTTCGCGTAACAGGCGATTGTTTAAATAAGTTTTCGTGGTTTTTCAAAGGATTTATTTTTCTTGTCCCGAGACTGCAATGTTGCAGTATTAAGTTCTGATTATTGGATTTAATATTCGTATACCTTGATTCCATTTTTTTTTTTTTTTTTTTCTTGTTGGATCGGCAGAATGATTTTTCCGCCCGATATTTTTTTTCAAATTCTTCAGTAAAAGTGGAAGTTTCTATCCATTTTTGAGATAATTTTACGTTCCATCTTATCAGTAGCGCTGCCACTACGTCTAACAACTTATTTATTTCCTCAGTTGTGTGTTCTTTTACGCTACTGTATTTAAACATTATTCGTAGTATTTTATTTGCAAACAAAATAATTAAATATTTTTTTGTGAAATAGCTGCTAGAAAATCGCGTTTGAAAACCAAAATGACTTATTTTCTTATTGCATTTTTTCCCCTTTGTTGAAAGGAAACATTACCTACACACAAGATTTCCTTGAATAGTACTTTTCGCTTCTTTTCAATTCGCTATTTATTAAATAGTGAAATCTGTACGGTTTTCTTTTTTAAATTGGCGTATTATACAGTTTGACAATTTCTAAATTGAAGAGTAGAAGTGTGAAAATTTCTTAAATTTTCTCACTTCATCTGATAATTATTGCCATAGTCTTAAAATGAACTTGAATTTTATCTGAGTGAGATGTAAAATTATTTTTTCCTTTAGGTGGGGAAAAAATGATCGTATATCAAATCGTTCTTGACATTTTTAATGTCTTTCTTTTTATTTGAGACACAGTGAATTTAAATATGTAAATGCCAGATTTTTCTCATTTTCTTTTAATTATTTATTTTCTTTGAAGAGAAAAACTAAAATATTGTACATTTTATTCTAAATTCGAAGTTTTTTAATCTGTGGGAAAAATTGTCTGCAACTAATTTTATATTTAAGTTAGCGATTTTTCGCAGTAAGTCTTTTTATTTAACTATCAGAACAATTTAATTTAACCAATTAATTCTTAAAAGTTTTGGTCTTCATTACCCGCTTTTCATATTTGATCGAAAAGTAACCATTTTTAGTTGATTAAAATGCTTGGACATTACATTGTGAATATTTGACGTTATTCTTTCACAAAAATTAATAATTTTTTTTATCTTTCAAAAAAAATTTAGATCGATATTTAATGATTGCTATAAATAACAATCGATATCTTTATTCGGGAGTCATTTTATTTCGAACATAATTTTTCCTTGAATTGAGTTTTTAGTTTCTGGTTTGTGTTCGAAATGTTTTAGCTTAAAATGTATTTGCATTTGTGTGGATTGTTTTCTTTTTTTCCCTTCAATTCGGATTTTGTATTTTTTGTTCATTTCTCAATTAGTATCTTTTTCCTATCTAGAGCAAAGTAGCTTAGTTCGTAAGCGTAAATTTATTTCCATTACTTGCTGTTAAGCGCGATTTTTTCTTAATTTCCGGATTTGTTTTTGGAATTTTAAATAATTAGTGTTCGAATAAAAAAAGTTTCAACCTGAAGCTCTTTAATATATTCCCCCCTTTCGTAGATATAAGACTACAATTACTCTTAATTAAATACTAACGTTACTTTTTAGTAAGTAATTGCGTATACTAACGCAATCCTTTATACATCTTGAAATGGAATGTTTTTGATGTAAGCTGTAATAGATTTCAATTGATTCGAATGTTTTCTCCAATTCTTTGAATTCTTTCGACCTGTTATCTTATGCTTGAAAGTAGATTTAAGGTTATTTTAGTGTCTTCAAAAATGATACTTTATGATTTTGAAGCTATTCATTTGAGAAAAAAAATAAAATTGCTTAGCTCTTGTTTATCGAATGTGTAGTTTCGAATTAATAAAATTTTGCATTCTTTTTTATTTAAAAATTAACCCATAATTTTCGATTTATTTATACATTGACGGTAATGGGTATCCTGTTATATACATAATCGAAATCGCGATGCATTTCCAGAGCAGAGTCGGGAATAGTTCCAAATCAATTCGAACACTTAGAGGAATTTAATGTGTTCGACCGTTTTCGGACGTCACTATCGATTTATCGAATTTCTGATGTCTTGACTGCTGTAAATCTGTCGATAAACCCTTTTATTCTTCATCTCGTATCGTTCAAAATCGTTTGGTTAAAATGGCGAGCATAAGCGATGACACCCATCAAGAACGTTATCGTCTACTTTTTGGTAATGATAGAAGTGAACAAATTGGGTTACTTACGATCGCACGATTAGATTCGCAATACTGAGATTGCTATCGGTGTTGACGTTAGATTATACCTGTCTTAAGAATTTCATTGAATTGCAACTATTCCAAGTATTGATTTATCTGTGAAATTATTTATTGGATGTTCCCTGCTTATCATACTTAAAATAGTTGGAGATGTAAATATGACAAACTATGATTGTTTGTGCTTGGAGGCTAGCATTACTCTTGTTCATTGTCAGAATACTTCAAATAATTAGATTCTTTAAGGAGGTATTTTTGGTTATATTTTTTTAAAAAGAATTTCGTTGGATTGCTACAATTCCATTTGTTGTTGGATAATATCAGACTTAATTATTCTATTTTAAACATTTTAAAAAGTAATCAGTGTTTTTTTCTTAAGGGAAAACGTTTGAAATAGATAGAATTTTAATTAATGACCACAAGACATTGGATTTTGGAAAATGCTTTTTATACAAATAAATATTTAGTTTCTATAAGCAATTATATTTTTGACTTTTATTATAATAAATTGCAATAATGATGCGTTTTTTTTATAAGTTAAAACTTATTTTTAAGAATGTTTTTCGTGTAATACTAAAAAATATAGGGCGTGTAATTTCTTTAAATGAAAAGTATTAAATTCTAACTGCGCTATCTTTTTCGAAGCAGTACTTTTTGTTCCAAATATTCCAGTATTTTTCATTCGCAAGCGCAAAAACTGCATACTTATAAAAAATTTCTGAATTTTAAGAGACTAAATTTATAGAAATACATTTGATAAACTGAGTATCGAACTGATATGGAAATAGAACACATTTTTAACTCAAAAATAATATCCCTAAGTTTGGTTCGGGCTTTTAGAAATGTGATGACAGAATAAAGCAAATTCCATTTTATTTTAAGATTTAAATTTCCGATTAACGTCTTAGTTTGCCAAAAGGTACTAGATTTCGAAAATTTCAGGGGAAATGTCGACTTTGTCTCGATTTTTGACTTGCAAATTTCTATTATAAATTCCAAACTCAACGAAATTTATTTACATAACTTTTTAGCAACAGATTATGGCAAAGGTTTTGTCGATTTGCACTCTTAAAATGATTTATATTAAAATAAACATCTATTGAAAATATTTAAAGAGAAATAATGATTTTTTAACTCATCTCGAACTTATGTGTAAAAATCGTAATTTCAATAAATCCGCTGATTTCTACTGTTGTTATCGGTAATATTATATTTCCAGTTTTTCAAACACAATGCATAATCTTAAAATCAGTAAATAACTAGCATCTTATGTCATTACAGGAAAAATTCGAAGGTCTCCATTTTTTTTGTCGAAAAACCACGTGATTTAATTGCAACTGTTGCATAATTAATTATGAACGATTATTTTTTTATGCTCCTGATAGATCCCTGTGTGGCAATAGCTTCATTTTAAATAAACAATCTATTCTTCAATTTTTCACCATTGCAGTAGCATATTTATATTCAGTATTGCATTTCCTTGTAACATTTGCTTGTTTGAATAAATCATATCGTGTTCGACATGTTCAGGTTCTAACCCATATTGAAAGATCATAGCGGGTTTTTTTTTTTTTTTCCCCTTCTTCAAGGGAGAATTTTCTCTTTTTTCCCTTCTTATATCATATATTAATCTTTGTCAGAATGAAAAGAGTTACAGTTAAAAAATTCTGTAACTTGTTTACGATATTTGGTACATTTAATACTTGTTTTTTGAGCCAGTTTGTTGGTCGCAAGTTATCAAATTTTGATCTTGTATTCCCCCCCCCCCCATTTGTGTGCTTTTTTTTTCATGTGTTCGTAGAGTTGAGCGCAGTAATTTTTTTTTAGTTGTAATACTAATCTTTGAACTTAACCCATAATTCAATTTTGTGTTTTGTAATTTAATCCTTACTTTCACAAAACATTGCAATTCAGTTTTGCTGGTATCGAGTAATATAAAAATTGTATCTCTGTTAAAGTGTAGCCAAGAACCCCATATCATTGATACATCTCTGAATCTTATTGATTTGAAGTACGACTTAAAAAAAATTGACGCAGATTTAAAGATTTGCGGCTTTCTATACATTATTTCTGCCAAACTTTTATTTTTACTATCGCAATATCGTTTGGTAATTTTTAAAAAATGTAATTTAGGTTTTAAAATATTCGAAAAATTAAATTTTAAAACTTAATTAATTTTTTATTTTGTAATTTTTTTGTACGCTTATATATGTATTTGTTTTTATTTTCTTAAAATTACGTTTTTATTTATGTATTTGTAATCGCTTAGTATTAGATTTCGCTATCTTGTCGATAGCTCGTTGATGTTCTGGTAAACATTTTTATTTGTGGGAGTGGCAACGATCAACTTTTATTTACATTTCAATTTTTTTTGGATTGTACATTTTTGCATTCAAATTTGCTCTTATCTAATACTGTATATATTTTTTTTTTCGGAACTAATTTGATATCGGTGCCCTCCGCGGATTATTCCGCCAAAAGATGTAAAATTTTGCCAAGGTGGTCGATAACATTATAATATAACATTAGATTGCTCACCAAATATCAATTTGGCACGACTTCAAATTCACGCCAAGAACGAAAAACAAATTATTTGTTTCTTTTTGAAAATTAAATAATGTTTAGAAACACAGCTAATGGTACTTTTCTGTTTCACCGGCCCAAGCGATAAATTCGCCAAAAATTATACAACCGATGCCAAATGGAAAATTCCCCCTAGTAACCTTTTACCGCCACATTTTCTAAACATGTTGCAGTCTTTTCGGCACTTACGTACAAACGTAACAATGCCAGCGTTCAAGATAATTTGCCAAGTTGGCAACCCTGATTTCGCATGTGTCGTACTCGCTGAATTGACAACTATGTACTTCGTTTCATATAATGTCTCCTATACTGTTACGATAATACAAAAGTAACGTCTTTTTCAGTAACATATTTTTCATAATCGATCAAAAAAATATGAAAAATCAATGAGAGCTAACGTTTATTAGCATATTGTGTGTTGTCGCATATAAAGTCTGCTTGGCGAGATTTGCGTCGGGGAACCGGAAATTACCAATTTAGAAACACAACTGACTTTCTAAATCTGATTAATTTCTTTTTAGAATTTTTAAAGTTGCATTATGTGTGTATTTGCATAAAGTAAACTCATTTTTTTTCTCGTATAGGTAAACATGAAATTAAAACAACCTATTTAAATAATTTTACATATATTTTTCATAGTGAATTATTATTCTTATCCGATGATATATATCCTTGAATAACTAGGGCAATTCCTAACCAAAAACGGCAATCTCGCACGGTTTTATTTCGCATAACCATTGTATAATAAATAGATTTACGGAATTGTCATTCAAATTACATCATTTTATTTTTGGTTGTTGTTAGATTGTAGCTCGCCGAATTGCTATTTAATTCCAAGGCTTGTGTGCAGCTACTGTTTTTCGGTGTTAAAATCTATAATGGTAATTTTTTGCATTTGCACGGTATTCTGTATGAGCGCTGTTCCGTCATTGCGGTAGATTCGCGTATTGCATTTAAATGTGATGTTAAACCAGTTGTTTACTTTGAAAATCCATCGAAAATGCAGTTAATATAAGTACGGCTTTTATTACGGATATTTCACGATTTTTTTTTTCTTTCAAATTCTGTTTGCTGCTATGTTATTTTTTCGCAGAATTTCTGTATTTGCGATCGATTTTGATTCTTGTTTGTATTCTTTGTTATGGCAAATGCATGCGTAAACTAGATTGGATTATTTTATCGTGTTTCATCTGGAATTGTTCAATAATTGTACTTATTTTTTTTTTTAAAAAAATATGGTCATTTTTTAAGTTATTATAATGGCTTGCTTTTATTTTGACTTTGAATTACAAGGTAAAAAATTAGTGTTCTTAAAGCGTAAAATAAAATATTCTCAACTTGCTTTTTTTACTTAAATTAATAAAACCTTTCGGTACTTACGTACTATCGCAACAATCGCCACCTTTATTAATAACTCGCCAAGTTGGCAATACCGATTTCATATGTGTTGTACGCGCTGAATTGGCGCAACCAGGTGCTTCGTTTCATATGTCGCCAATAGGTTGCGATAATACTTAAGTACCAACCTTTCTAAAACAATAATTAATTTTAACTATTTTAAGAGATTTAAAAAAATACTTGTTTCAACTTATAATAATTAATAATAAAACTTTGTCCATTGTGTAGTTCTTTCGAATCAGTCGCTAATTTTTTTACGATCGTTCACGTTCTACAAGAGTCAATTTCCTACAATGCATATTATAAACTACTGTATTAGTACTCCTAGAGCTTCTTGTGGCCGTTATAGCCTATCGATCAAGGGAAACGGACTTGTGGCCAGAGAATCGCGGGTTCGAGTCCTGGGGGCCACTGAAAACTCGTCATGCAAAGAGGGCCGATGAGGCTCAATGTCCTCCCATTGGTGTGGTAATTAGGAGAGGATAGTGCCAGTTCAGGTGTCGTTAACCTCCGTTGAAGTGACGACAACGAGGTCCGTCACCAATTTGTGTTGTGACGTTAACTCACTGGACAACCGTTACTACAAATTCTAAATCAAAACTCAAAGTGCAAAATTATAAATTTTTTTCCACAAATTCCATATTTCGAATCGGTTATACAAACAGTATAGCAAACGATTTATTTAAACAAGAATATATAGTAGCTAACTACCAAAAGATTTATTTGAACTAATATATTATAACGTATACCAAACGATTTATTTAAATGAATATATTGCTACTACCAAACGATTTATTTAAATGAATATATTGCTACTACCAAACGATTTATTTAAATGAATATATTGCTACTACCAAACGATTTATTTAAATGAATATATTGCTACTACCAAACGATTTATTTAAATGAATATATTGCTACTACAAACGATTTATTTAAATGAATATATTGCTACTACCAAACGATTTATTTAAATGAATATATTGCTACTACCAAACGATTTATTTAAATGAATATATTGCAACTACCAAACGATTTATTTAAACGAATGTATTATATAAGTAACAACTACCAAACAATTTTTCAAAAAATATATTTCTAATAAACCCGCCGAAAGTTTTTTCTGATAAGTAACCTAGTGATGAGAGTTTAGATGCATATTACAAAAAAAAGGGGGGAGCTTAAAGCTAATTATAACTTTGAGAGAAAATAATTTAATTTTTAACGAGACACAAATATGGTGTTTTATTTTCAGTACTTAACAGTTCAAACATTCTTATCGAAAGACCTCCAGTATAATTTGACTATTTCAAGAGACATTAATAAATTGAAATTTTCTTCTATGTTCGGAAAAATATTTAAGATTAAAAAAAATTTCCAATTTTCATATGGATATATTTTTTGTGGTACATTGACCCTTATTACTATCTAAGGATTGAAATTAACTTGTTCGACTCTTGAAGTTTTCGTCTTCAAGGACAATCTGGTGGGGAAAAAGCGTTTAAACTTCTCTGTCCACATAACCACCCTGGCACTGCATCGTATCGGTATATAGCTTTGGAGGGGGAAAAAATTCCCAAAAATTAGGAGAAATTAAAAAATTTCCCCCTTTTTTCATATTTTTCTTTAAAAAAAAAATCTCCTTACTTAAGGTAAAGCAAAAACCTAAAGTATATAATTTTTTCCCCTAGAAGTTTAATTAATAACAGTTAAAATTTGTAATAGAGCATAGAAAAAAAATTAATAAACCTGATTTATGATCGATTAATCTGTTCGTAAGCTTTTTCGTGACTGGAAGTAAAAATGAGGTTCAGTAACTAGTAGTAACGTGTGTAACAGAACATAGTTATCCTTATTATTAATTGGGGTAAACTTGTATTACATTGATCTAAAAAGAACATGCTTCTTAGCTCGGTAATTTGTATTTTTCGTTGTTAATCCGATTTAACTTTACTAGTAAATATACGTGCTCTGTTTGTTGCTTTGATTGGTTTTGAAATTTTTAATATCGGTTTTGTTAAATCGCGTAATAAAATTCCTTCGTGATCTATGTATTTAATCATGTAAATAGTTAAAAATTTAAATATTTAGCAAACAAAAAATTCGTGAAAAAGGACAAAGAAATTAAACCCTATTTTTTTTTTATTTCATTTGTTTTTCTTTTAAATGATACAATTTTCTTACGTATAGTCTTGTACGTATGTTGCCTTCCTGCACTTAAAAAAAGATTTTCGTGATGCTGCAATAAATTTATTTGTACATAAGGTATGGTTAGTAAAAAGAGGTCGTAAAATACTGAATTAAGCTGAAGAGGTGCGCCAAAAACGATTTGCCTGGAAGTCCACCCCTACCTTCCAGCTCTTTCTCGAAAAATTCGCTTACGTCATTGATCGTGATGTTATAGATTTCTCCAGCAATTTCCAGAAGTATCCATTTGGTTGCCAAATTGGTCGCCTATCACCAATATTTCGCCAAGTTTCCATTGAAACGCCGATATAATGCAAGAGACAACGTTGCATGCGAACATTACAACTTTATCATAAAATAAATTCAACAGAAAGTAATATCAATCTATTAAACATCAGATACAAATTATTTACACTATTATAAGATTAAACAATAATTTTTTAAAATTTGGTTTGAATGCAATATTGAAGAAAACAATATTTACTCCTGGACTATTGTATGTGGCTCTCTCAAGACGCAGAAGCAAAGACGGAATAAGAATTTAATGCAGTTTAGAAGAAAAGGTGATTAGGAACATAGTTTTTTAAAATGCACAGTTTGAAGTACAAATTAAAATGTAACGATGAAAACTTTAAATTTATTTTTTTCCTGCTGTAGGACCTTAGTTTTATATGATTTAATATTTGTGTGCATCAGTTTTTTTTATCATTATTATTCTAATATATATTGCTTAAAATAATTTTTACAATAAAGGTTATAATAATCGTTAAGTAAAACAATTTTTCGTCTCAATTTTATAACTTTATAACCATGATGATTTAATATGTTGAAAGCTATAATGTGATTACGTTAATAAAATATTATAAATCTTAATAATATTATAATTTTTTTGTTTATGATCTAATAGCTTTTGGCTATCGAATACTGAAAGAAAAATTGATTTACCCTTATATTTTTTGTGCATATATTGCATCTTATCGTTAAAAATCAATCAAGTTACGCTTGATTATCTTTATTAGTTATCAGTGTTATCTTTATTAGTTAAACATTTAGTTACTGATTGCGACTAATCTTAGTAAATTGATGAATTAACTATCTTAATGATTTACAAATATATATTTTTTAAAAAACATCTAATTTGCTTCTAATATGAGTATAAAAAAATAACTGCGATTTTCAGTTTTAGAATTTTTATTCCAAATTAATTGAAGAAATGCGAAGCGTAATTAAATTAGAGCCTAAAATGTTGATTAAAATTTTTGCAAGAAAATTAAATAAAATGTTTTTGTCGTATATTTTGTATATTTTAAAAAAATTTATTTCGCTGTTTTTATTGTTACGAAACATTCTTTTTGGGGGGGGGGATTCGAAAAATGAGATGGGGAAAAATATCCTCAAATAATGTTGTTGCTAATTAAATTTTAAATTGGAAAAAAAATTTTAGTAAGAATATCAAAAAGTTATTTTATGTGCGTATATATATATATTATACTTCGTTTGGTTTTTTTATTTTAAAAATTGAAAAATAAATTTCGTTTTTAATTTTTTAAAAATTGAAAAGTAATTTAAAAAAAAATTTTTTTACAATACAAATAAATATTTTTAGAACGTTATTTGTTTAATTGGCACACACAATATTCATCTATTATTAGTTTCCTTTCTCTTGTTTACTTATATTAATTCAACTCTCGTTCTTGCAAACGATAATTCAAAACATATTCCACTTCGTCGAATAAATAATTGCCCGAAATGGTAATTTTAACATCTTTTAGTATTTGTTCGAAATGTTTATTCATGAGTAAACCAATGTTGGTGACATATTTACGATTCGCGCTGTGAGATATTTACACTCATGCGTATTTTATTACTGGCATTTGACACATTTGTGTATGTTGGTTGTAAAGCCTACTGCAGACGATTCTACAACTGTTGATTGTTTGAACTGGCAACAGATTGGACCCGTGTGTTCTTGTAAAATCGTTTTGACATTCCGTATCACAATTGCTGAGGTAGATGACTCTGCCCTATTCACAACCAGACGATTATTTTTATTTTCGCAAACGATGTGATAAAAGGGTCATCTACCGTATGATCGTTTGTGTAGATAAAATGAGATATACTCACCTACTCACGTAAGCTGAGGTATTGTGAAATGTGAAATTGTTTTGTAATGATTCGTAAATTTGGCACCGCGCATTTCTTTCTTCTTTTTTTTTCTGAAAGAGGGGGATGGGAAGAGGATAGAAGCCACAAGAATTACGACTACGATGTTTGGATTTGTCTTGTCGTATTTTTACTTGTTAAGTGACTGTTGATATGTCGAAGATTAATTCTTTTGTTTTCGAAGAATAACTGTTTATATCTGAACCGCGCGCGCGGCTGAGAAATCGTCTGAGGATTTTGTTTTGTTTTCCTTTTTTTTTGAATTGGCAACTCTACAATTAACACCGTGGATTTCATTGATAGTGGCAATTAAAGAAATCGTAGAATTTTCGAATGAAAATAACAATTTTCTGACCTTTAAAGCATAAAATAAAATGTGTAAGGATCCATAAAAAAAAAAGTATGCTCTAAACGATGGATTATTGTTAGTCTTAATCGATATTCGAAATTAAATAAAAAATAATTACAAAAAAAAAACAGCCGAATAAATTTTTACGTTTCATTTTTTTTTATTTCTTTAATCTCATCTGTTATTATTGTAAAATAAATTTTATTTCGGGGCAGATTTTTACTCAAGCGACGAAAAAAGATTATAAGTAAATATTATCTTAACTAAACCTAATCATATTTTTAAATTTTATATCTTCAAAAATGATCAAATATTTCTTACAGAACTTGATAACTCTTTATTTGTTCCGCAGAGTATTATCGGGGTGTTTGTAATTGGTCACAGACTCGCGGCCGTCATATCACGAGTTCGAGCCTAGTGCCGCAGAAGACCTGCACGTTAAATCTGACGGGGTGACCCAACATTACGGGGGCTAAGGATTCTAGGGGGCCCAAAGCGTGATTGATTCCAAGTACGTATTTAGGCTTGGGACCCAAAACCTGACTTTGCAGGAGGGGCTAATGCTCTCCGTTACGCTACTGGATTTATGTACTTTTATCATGGGGGGGGGGATTAAAATCCTAATTTTGTTGTGGTCATTTGGAGAGAGGAGTGTCAACATTCAGGTCTCTTCAATAACTCATGTCTTACTTCGAGTGAATAAGAATTTTAATACATGTCACAATATAAAGCAACACAAAAGCTATTGGTGACGGACCTCGTAATTTTTAACCTTGATCCAGTGACGATGACGTCGCCTGAGCTGGTATCCCCTCTTCAAATACCACACCACGCCAACAGGAGATCTGTGAGCGTCGACAGTTTTCAGTCTCCTCTACATGTCGTGTCATCATTGACATCAGGACTCGGAAAAACCGACACGCTCACACAAGTTCTTCATCATAAC
>BMAO01019212.1:0-18745 GCA_019973975.1 Trichonephila clavata | reverse complement strand
ATAAACCGTTGTATAATATGCATATAATTTCCAAGTTGGTTAATTTTCTCAAATTGTATATGGCTTTATTTTGCAGTATTAAAATGTTGAAATTTTTTTCGTGTTCAAATAACAATGACTTCCTGTGTTGTGGAAGTATTTTAAATCGATTATTTGAGCGTTTTTACAATTCTATATGTAATGAGACTTTTATTACATGTCTGCATTATTTTTTCGACTTTCTCAGATGTTCTAGTTGTAATTTTTGCATTGATTAATAGATTTTGAAAATTTCAGTTCAATTTTTTGTATATGTGTAAATAATTGAATGAATATTGCGTATCTTCTCTTGGATATTTAACCAAGAGTTCTTCATCTGCACTCTTTGTTCATGTACCTATGGAAAATTAAAATACGTAGAAAAAATTGTTTTGTAAAAAATTATTTTGTGAAAAAAACAACAAAACTTATTTCAGGGGAAAACTTTCATTCAAGCTAAATACTTATATTGACTCCAAATGTAGTGATTATAAAACCAAAAATTATTTGATTTCATTCTTGATAAATATTATTATTTAAATAGTACAAATTCTCAGTTTTTTTCCTTCATAAGCATATTTTTTATAAATTTAAATCTAAATTAAAAAATTCCTAAAAAGTTTTCATACTTAATTAACTTATGCAAATATCTTATTTTATTATGTATAAACCAAAAGTCTGGATAATAACTTATAAAATATGTGCAAACTGATCAGTAATGAGAAAAATTGACTTAATTTTTCGTAAAAATAACATGAGTCCTAAGAATTATAAACAAAGAAAAATAATGTACAACTGTGCAAAAATTAAAATGCACATTTTTGTAATGAATGTCAAATTTTATTTCATTCGTTCGTCCCTAGTCAGAATTTAATGCATCAGAAAACTCTTGATTGCAAAAAATAATTTCCAGAAGCAATATATTGTTTAAATTCTTTTCTCTACACTTGGGTATTTTTTCTTTCATTAGAAGTCTTTAAATAGGTATATCAAACTAGCCTCCCGCTTCACTGGGTATTTCATGATGTTTTATAAATGTATCTGTTTATATATATAAAATATATATAATGTCTCAGTACGAATGATGGTGATCAATTTCATTAAGGATTTATTCTATGATATTAGATAAAAGACATGTTTAATCTATATAAGAAACATACTGATACAGGACTATTCAGCGAAATTTATTGCCAGAGGTTGTATATTAATTCAACATTTAAATAATCATGCAAATAGATATTACTATGTTTATGAACCAAATACTCGGCATATATTTCCTCTATGAAAAGAAAATCTCTAAAGGTTGGGGGAATGTCGTTGAAATTTATTATATAAAAAGGTTACCTCTTCCAACAAACAAACTTCGTTGTTCATTAATTTGAATCCAGGTTCTTGCGTTGGAGCAAATCAGAACCCTTTAGCGTCGAGAGCAAATCAACTAAACAACCAGATATACCCTCAAAAACTCTAATTGAGTTACAACGTTTCGAAGATAGGTCCTGTCACTCTTGAGTTCACTTGATTTTCCTTCGCGTTGCAAAACTAAACCAGCGAAAGGGCTTATAATATTTAACCACATTGAAGTGACGTTGATGGTACTTTCTGAGTAAGCCCCCATTCTCCAAAATTACGCTCCACGACAATGTAAACATATTGAATATATTAAAGTGCAAAAGCTCCTCTAAATCCAGACTGAGTGATAGTCTGCGCGCTGTGTCACCTGGAATCGAAAAAGCCGGCTATAACTAATAAACAGTTTCCATTGCAAAGTCATAAATTAAAAGAAAAAAATCATTCAGTTTTGGCGAAACTGTCGCCAAAAGAAAATACATTTTTCCAACAAGATTGCACACCATGCCCCATACCTCGAAGGTAAAAATTACTTCCTTAATAAATAGACTTTGAGGGCTTAGGAATTCAGCAGATTTGAATGTCTTATAAAATGTTCGGTCCTATGAGTTAGAAAGCCCGCAAAAGATAACAAACAATAGACAAACCTTTTTTTTTTCATTAATGAGAAAAACACATGACGAAATTGATAATATATATTTTGATTGTTAAGATGCGTGGAAATGTGTTTGTTCGTTATATTACGAAAATACATGACGAAACCAGTTTCTAATGAACTACCTTATAAATATATGTTTTATGTTTATTTGTGATTTTTTCTCCAATACGATCGTTCTAATTACAGAAATAACTCAGGTAAGTATTGAAAACAGGCAATATTTTTTTAATGATTCTTGTTTGATAATCATTTAATAGTCCAATAAGAGTTTAAGAAAATGTCTAAAATTACGAAAACTTTGTATTATGAAGGCTACACAGTACCCTACAAAATACAAATAAACCGACATTTTTCTTTTTGAATATTTTTGTGCCTCATATCTTTGGGAAGCTTTTCATCAATAGATTACATAACGACAAAGTTTTTAAGATATGTGAAATTTTCGAAGCTTAGGTTATGGTTTCATTTTAAAGCATTTTTCACTCTTAAATTAAACTAATTCAAAATAATTTTGAGCACTATGAACTCTTTCAGTGACAAATGGCTATTAATTTCAATATTCATTACAAAATCATGTCTGGTTGAATACGTTTTGAGTTTTTTGAGTTCTCATAATTATACTTAATTAAGATTGATTTCAAGATCAAATTTTTTATTAAAAAATAGTTTATATATCTTAGAAGGCTCTGATTATTTTTCCTGTTCAGAAATGCCCTGGCCAGAACTTCAGGTAGCTGCGGAGGAAGCTAACATTTGGAAGAGATGGAATCCTAACTGAAAATGATGTATCTAAAAACCAGCCCTTCGCTGTGTGTGTGATACGGCAATAAGACTTCAAATATTACTAGTTTGACTACAAGTACTGCAGGTAACCTGGTTTATTTCACATAAAAGCAAACTTACATAGTAAAATATAGTAGTGCTATATTACAGGAGTTCGTGTAGGGTGATTTTAAAACCTTCTAAACTTCCACAATTTAAAAAACACTAAAAAAAATAAAGTTTTATCTACAAACATGGTGATTTTTAGCTTAAGTTAGTATCAATATTATGTTGTACATAAATGCTTTGTGTTTCGAAACTTATGAAAATATCTTGCTTCGATTAAGCTGAATAAATGGCAGAGTCGTAACATACACTATCAATATTGTGAGATAACATATTTAGAATTTAAAAATGTTTTTAATTCAATTAATTGAAGCTGTGTTTTGAACATAAATCTGAAAATAAATATATTAGAAATTTTGTGCTTTACAGGCATTATACGTTTCAGTTTTATGCCTTTACACTCTTTAAATGCGTTTTTCTCAGACTTCTAATTTTGAATTTGTAGGTGTTTTCTAATCTCTACGGCTTTTTCTGTTCAAGGTAGAGTTTTGAAATTTTTTGTAGATACTACCAAACGTACGTTCTAGAAAAATTAGTATGGATTTAGGTCTAAGATCTCTGATTATTTTTTTAAAAAAATGCTATAACTATTATTTTAAGTTTTCATGTTTTTTCAGGTTTAGTTAGAAAAATAACTATTAAAAATCAGCAAAGGAACAGTTTTTCAAATCCATACCAACTTTTGTTTGCAATAATCTATGAAACATAAATCTCTTAAAAGGACTAAAAAATTTTAAAAATTGGACATTTTATAAAAATTTGAACAGAAATTAAAAAATTCTTAATTTTTTTAAAATTGTAAAATAATGGCTGGTCAACTGACTTTTTGCTTTCAGAATCAACTTAATAATAAAATTTGAATATAAAACATAAATTACTTTTACAGTTACTGTATCGCCAAAAAATATTCTCATTATAAATATTATTTTCCTACAATATAATGTTAGAGACTTTAACTCAATTACTTCATTTATTTTTTACCGGATTCTTCCAAGATTAATAAAGTAGAACTATGCTAGTTTCAGGGCTGTACTAAATAATTCAATTACACATTATAGATTCACATAACACGTCTGAGAGTTTGAAAACAAATTACCATTCCTGTCATTCTCATTTTTTTACTGATTTCTCCAAATTACGTTTACCAGCAATGAATTACAGTTTAAAGTTGAAAGGCATACATATTTATCAGTTAAAATATTTTATATCATAATTTAAAAGGGAATAAAAAATGTTTCCTCAAAATTTATTAAATATTACAGCAAAACCAAAATAACAATCTATTCTTAAAAAGTACTTTACTTTCTAAGTATCTTTACTTATTTGCATAATTCAAAAATAGCTAATCAACTCCTTTTAATCACATCAAACTTCGATTTATAAGTGCAAATAATCGACTCGGTTCACTTCTTTCGTAAACAATGATTTCATAAATAACGCTATTTGTACATGTTAATGAAACTTAATTTCCCACAAAGTCGAAACATTTTATCATTTAATCAAATAAACATAAGCGACTTTCAGCTATAGATAAATGGACCTCTTTTTAAATTAATGTAAGAATTCGAAGGACCCGCGAACAAAAGTCGAAAATTTAATTCACGAAAGAAATTGAGTGTCGCACACCAGGAACCGTTCAGGCTATAGCTAAGTCCATTAATCAGATTTCGAACATTAACTGCGAAATCGAATGTCAACATTAATTACCCGAACGATGTCATTTCGTCGGAAATTGGATATGGAGCTAAGTGCTAATATTATTGTTTCGTTCACTATCGAGTTTTTGAAAAAGGCATGCGCGTTTCATTCGTTAACTATTCTGTCACCTGTAATGGAAAATTAGATTTATTTGTTAAATGAATGCTAGTGCTAATTCTTAATTATTATTGTTGGCAGCATCATTTAGTGTATGTTACAGAAATGCAGTATCTATTTTTTGAAAAAAAATAAATGTTAGAATATATTTTAAGCAGGCTTATTTTGTCACAATACATAATGAGTAGGTATACTTTCTTTTTAGTATAACGTACTAACAGATACCTTGCAATTTGCGAAACTTTAGCAATTATCTGAGTCTTATTTTAACTAATGGAAAGAACGTGTATGTGAGTTTTAAATAAAGTATATCCTTCCAACTTATGCTAAATTCAAATTTCGTAAATTTAACTTTCAGTTTGAAAAGTCACTCTCCTGTCCTCAGTGGAAAACAAATTAAGGGAACGTACACATTTTAAGTAGTTGTTTAAAAGATCTTGCTTTTCACGGAAGAGAAAGATTAGAGTAACAAAATGTCTTCTTTATAATCTATCTCCGAACATAATTGTTTGTGTTTAAATCTCAAGCTCTATATATATATATCCTGCCTTGCAATCCTGGCTCCTAAGGCCAGGATTTAGCTATAGTACTACTGTGGCTAATACTTTTTACTACATTGACTAGTTACTTAGTTTTATAACTATTTTTGTATATTTATGAATTTTATATATATATATATATATATATATATATATAACGATTGAATGTGGCACATCTAAATAGCAGTAACAAAGGCAGATGAAGATTATTCTCTTAATTATATGAATCAATCCATCTTTTCGGGAGATCAGCAATGTTAATATTATTTTCACATTATTTTTTCGAACAGTTTACTCTTTCTTTTCAGCAAGAGTATGTTAATAATTAAAAATACTAACCAATCAAATATACGCTATCAGCCGTAAGCTATTGACTTGGCAGTTGTGTTTACTCGAACCAATGACCTACAAGTCCACATCTACCCCGTTCATGCTTTAGAAGACTGGGGCGAAAATGAATCCTACTTTTATTCCTGTCTTTTGTTACTTTCAACTTGCGGAAGAAGGTTTCGCTGCATACCCCCTTCCCAGAGAAGAAAGTTGTTATTGCTGCTGATGTACTTTCTGCGTGATATTTTAAAAAGTTTGTTTTTCCAGCCATTATTGCAATTGATATTCAACTCCAGTAGGTTTCAGTGTCGTTGAAACGTTTTCCCGTTGAAGCTGCTAGCTGTCTGTTATTGAGATGGCGTGTGATGTTAACGCATGCACCTATGCCAATTGAATCACCAGTCTTGATTTTTATCAGAAATATCTTTGACTCCAAATGGAATGAATGCATATCAACTAATAGCGTTAGGCTGTTCTGCCGTATTGTGTTCAATTCCTGGGTCACCCCTTCGGATGACGCTGTTGACCTTGGCGGCAGGGGTGTTTATGTTAGCCACCGACCAGCTGGTTTACGGCTACTCCGAATATACCTCTGACGAGTGAGAGGAAAAGAAATCGTTATCCGGGCTAATCGTCAAGCACTTTTATCTATGTCCTTCCTTGCTTGAGACTTACTGAAGAAGGCGCACCTATATATGAAGAATATGATATTTATGTATTTAAGTTTCAAAGGAATTTTGAGGTCCTCTTTGCAATTAGTTGTATATACGTATTTAACAATTTGATAATATTTTCGCATGAAAAGTAGAAAAATCACGAATCTTTGGAAAATTTGATAGGTGTAGCATTGGATCAAATGAAGCAGAACTTGATACAAATGGTGCAAAGAACATGACATGCACTCTACGAATAAATAGAATTGTAAAAACATCGATATTGTATTCGGTATCATATCTAGTACACTTGCTTTAATAATTTGGTTGCATTATGAAAATATAAGGGGTACCAGGGCATGCTGGATGCCCATTTATTTATGGGACATATATCTAAAAATATCCTACAGAGCTAGATTTTTTTTTGTATTTAATAAAGTTATTTTAATCATTCTGAAGAAGTATAAAAATAATTTTTTGGTTCAAATTTTTTTTTTCTGTTTAATTTATATTGGACAACATTTTTGAGATTACATAATGCATACTTATGTTTAGGTTCCAATTTGTTTAAAAAAAGTGTAATGCTGGTCGGTTCCTGTGTGTGCTTCTCTCTGAAACCCCTTGTCTACCCTCAGACCCGACTAGGTGTGTTTGAGAAACTGAATAATCAACAGACATGATTCACACTAATTAATTTATTGGTACCAAAATATCAATCAGAGACAATAACAATCTAACTAAGATAACTGATCAGATAGTAGAGCGCGGAGGTGAGACTCAACAGCCTGGGGATAATAATACGGACCCTCAACTGATTCCACGGTAGGTTAAACACGCTCAATATAAACTACGTCTTACTTTAATAAGCTAACGTCTAATTAAACAAGGCTCACGATACCTGTACTTTTATGAAGCAGATCCTACACTTGAATCTTGCAGGAGATATCTTTATCTGGATTTAACAACTGTCGTTGAAAAAAATTATAAAACTTCGTAATTTTGAAATTTTTTATTTTTTTCTCCTTTTTTCATAAATAAAACTACTTTTTTTATAAGAAACTATGTACTTCGTTGATTAAAAACAAGTGAGACTCAATACATGCATACAGGTATCTTGTATAGAAGTACAGAAAATTTGTGTGGAACCATACAGTGCAAAAGTATTTTTTTAAAAGTGTACCTAAAGGCAAAATATATTATACTTCCGAGTAAAACTGTAAAAACTAAAAGAAATAATGTTTTCACATATTACGCAATTGATTAATATTTTCCTGCCTGTTTTTATATACCTCATAATGATGCTTTAAACATTCTCTAGGATTACAAAAGTAACTTTAAATTATTTTCCCTTGTTATGGCTGAACATGAACATATTTTTATCAAACATTTTTTCATTTATGTACCACTTTTTGCAAAAATATTTTTTGAATATACAAATATTTTGCATACATAAATAATACAATAAACAAAATATGGTCGACTACCTTTTTGATAAAACTAATTGTATAATTTCTATGAAAAAAGTATAAAAAGGTTTTGAAAATTTCGAACTTTTTTCTCTTTTCGCATTTAAAACTAGTTTTTTTTCTAAAAAAATTAGACATTAAGAAGGGAAAAACATTATTGTTCTTTTCTAGCAAAAAAATTAATGTTTTACGTACATTAAACACAAAAGGAACTATCTTTTAAAATGTGTCAAAGGAAGCGTGGTCGTTTGTTTACATTTTTATCAATTTTTTTTTCATATTTTAAAGTCATTTTATCAACAAACTTATAAGTGAAAAACGTTTTTAGATTGAGAAAAATATCTACTATTTTTAAAAATAAAATTAAAAATCGATTTTTTGAATGTGCACGATGTGTCCTGGTACCTTTAAAATCTCCTATTTGGCACATTCCTCAATTTGTACCATCACATTCAAATCTTAAAATTGTTACACTGAATATTTTAAAGTTACCTTCCTTTCACGATTAAAAGACAGCCAGGTGGTGTTACTTGTTTTGAGGAAAACTCTTTATTCTCAAGTAGAAGTTCAACTAATATTCTCCGCCAACTTAGAGGATTCTTTTTTCCCTTTATAAGTGATGTAATGTGTTCCAAAGTGGGAGTCTTATGTATGTTTTTAAGCCCTCTTGTGTTGTGAAACTTAACAACAATTAAATAATGTTTGACCCTGTATAAATTGCAAGCATTTATTATGTTACCTAAGCATATACAACAACAGAGTAATACAAAAATCAATTAGAAGTTGCTAAATCAACACTCAGATGAGATTTATCCCTTGGTTATAATGTAACATACTAACACTTGTAGTGGTCACCCAAATATTGTTTTTCTAATGACATTTCGTGTCGCAATGTGGATATTTAGTAAAATCCTTATACTCCTGTTAATAGTTGTTCAAAGAATTTAAAATACAGGGTGTCCCAAAACGACCGCATAAACTTTTCACAGCTAGATTCCTCGTTGAGAGTACATAAAAACTGCCCAAAGAAGCATTCCTGAACGATCCATAGTTTACGAGAAAAATACGAAAAACAAAGTATGACGTCACTTCCGGTGCAAAAAAACACTTTATTGGACATATCAACAACAGTATTTGCATATCATTCCAGACGATAATGTTTAAAACGTTCGTCGCGCATGTCGCGTCATGCATGCGCGTGCCGTGGAATGACGTTAAGCCGTCATTGAACTGGTATTATAAAAGACTGCATTTTGCAGCTACCGGTAGTCTTCGTATGGTGGCCATGTATTCCGTTCGTGACTACTGCGACATGCCTTGCGACTACTTCGACATGCCATCTCAAGGAACTGGTGTATCGAGACGTAGTGACAACACAAATGGTCTTAGTTGCTCGTCTGCATGCTGCTTGTACTTCGGTGGACCCCACGATGCTGCGACGTGTGATGACAGCCATTCCACGGCATGCTCAGGACTGCCTCGACATGTATGGTGGACATTTTGAACATCTGCCTTAAATTGTGCATATACTGCTGTTGATATGTTCAACAAAGTTTTTTTTCTTGCACCGGAAGTGACGTCATACTTTGTTTTTCGTATTTTCTCGTAAACTATGGATCGCACAGGAACGCTTCTTTGGGCAGTTTTTATGTACACCCAACGAGGAATTTTGCTGGGCAGAGTTTATGCAGTCGTTTTGGGACACCCTGTAAATTTTTAACATTTTGAGAAAATGCTTTCTTTTGTTATTCAATTTTCTTCAGAATAATTGTAATTAATTCACTAAGGCCCTCACACATCGAATTGATCACTTGATACTTAATATTTATCACTATCCATTTAAAGAGAGATAAAATTTTAACTGCAACTTTAGCTCCGATGGAACTGCACATCGTTACACATCGTGGTGGGTATGATGCAGTGTTATCTCAGCCCAATCACAGTTTTGAAACCTGAAAATCATACGAGTGATTAACATTCCAGAAAGTCTGGTGATTGAAGTATAATATAAAAAGCTAATTCAAATGAAATTGTATAGGAAAATATATACATTAAAAGTAATACTAAAAAGTTCATAGTACCTGGTGTATGCTTATAATCGTAATTTATGCTCATAAAAGTGAAATATGTCACTTTTGGAGGGTTAAGTGTTGGTTATAAGAGCTCCTGGCAATACATTTACATGTTGTTTACGGGATTGTTTATAAGGTCTTTGATGATAATTCACTTGTCCACCAAGAAAGTCTTTACTTTCAGACGTGTTTGGGGAATAGGCTAGAGCAGGGGTGGGTGGATCTTTCCAGGGTACGGGCTACTTCAAATGTTTTTAGGATCTTGCGGTCCACCCAGTGACGTAAGTGTGACCATTCCGTATTAAAATTGCATGTTTTCTTTTATTTAACAATCGTTTTTGACATTGTACCCTCTTTTAAAATATGACAGAACACTACTTTTACTACAAAAACTCATGTAACGCAAAATTGTCAAGTTCAATGCTTGAACAGTTATGAGCGACTGCTAGACCGTGAAACGTGGACATATTCAATATAACGAGAGCAGAGAAGGTACGTGAATCGATGAATCCGAAACCGACGCACTTCATTTGTTCGCTACCGATTCCCGCGCTATCGTGGGACATGGTATCAACACAAGAACCCAATTACGTGGAAGGGTGGGAAGAGCTAATCATCAACATTTATATTCTCTCCTTCAGTCAGCGAGTGAAACATTTCCCCCTACAGTGGCATTGAACGTGTAAAAAGTCATCATTTGCTTCTATTGAAAGTACTGTGTCATCTACACATTTATCGAATCATTTGCTTAAGGTATCCGACTGGTTGCGACAACTTTAAAAAAAAAAAAAAACATGGGGATTTGTTATTTTTAGATTTGTTTAGTGCATTTTATGAAAAATGTGCTAAAATTAAGAAGAGAAAAAAAAATTATTAAGACTAAAATGGGAAAAAATAGGTAAAAATTGACAAAAAATAGCATAAACGCGGCCCATTCTGCACCAAAGGTTTATAAACAAATTTTCAATTTTTTCAATCTAATGTGTTGCTATATTATTCCATTTTGAAATGACCTTCAGGATAAGAGATATTTTCTTTTTTTACAAAAACTAGAGCACTTTATCTCGGTTACTATAAGAAAATGCTTAAAAAGACAGTGCTTATATTCACATAAGGGACTGTAAATTCTTTATTAAAACAGTGATTGATAAATCTGAAAGTTAGAACAATTCTACTATTATACAGAACTTGCAGAAAAAATTTCAATTAATTACGTTCAAATCTTTTTTAGCAATCGCTGACCCCGTTTGATTATTTTCAAAAAATCATATTTCGAGTCAAACGCGTTTTAAAGTATGACACATCTTGGTTAAAGTAATGGCATCTGCTTTTACTAAAACACTTGTAGTTTTTGTTCTAGTGAACGGAAATGATAAAATTGGTCTTTTTATAAAGCTAATAAGATGACCCATAAAATAAAGTCATGAAAAAAATAGTCAATTTTTGGCAAAATTCACAGTTTTAGGGTAGTCGGATACCTTAAGTGAACACAGTCGCATCGATTGTGAAAACCCGATTCTTAAATCTAGCTGGTATCACTGTTCTATAAATAGGTATATTTTAGTAAGTAGGTCTTAGTAAAGGCGGTCACCCCAAAATGTCTTGGTCATCGCGATCGACTTAATGCCCATCCCGGGGATAGAGAGCTGAACTCTTCTCATAAAGGTCTCACAGATATGCTTTATAGAATTCAGGTCTTGAGATTCGGCTAGACACTTCATCTTCTGATTGGCCTCAGGTTATATTCGTCAACCAGTCGAGTAATATAGGAGCTTGCTTTACCTTCCATAAAAATTATTCGTTCATGGATACCAAATGCTACTCTATCAAGCTTTAGATAGTCTGTAAGATCGTATTCATGTCCTTGTCATGGTATGTCTTTGGTTTCATGTTCCAAATACCATGTTATCTATTCCATGCTAAGCTGGCTCGCTTGTGACCCGGAGTGAGTGGGATGCAGACTACCGATCTTCTTTCCATTTACCTTTAACCCGGCATCACTCACGTGAAAAAAACGACCTAAAGTTCTCGCGCAGGGTGTGTCATACCAAAGGGTGTTTACATTGTGTTTTTACCGTAAAATTCGTATACAAAGGTTAAAAAGGAAGACAAGTAGGAAATATACAGCATGCTCATTACATTTTTCACACGCAAATTTAGTTTTTCTGTTCTTTTTATAAGGGCATTCAGTGCATTGTTTTTATACACTCCTTTAATCGCGTCGTGAGTGAGTGCGATGTTTTCACTGGATCTTATATTTTTTTAATGTGTATCTTTTTCAAACTAAACATATAGGAATAAACTTTTCTATTCTTCAAATTTAAAATATTTAAATTTTTTTTTTATTTTCTCTTATTTTGTTCCAGCAATAGTTTTTTTTTCTTCAAAAGTTCATCTGAAAGTGAATACGATGTGTACCAGTTGTCTCCTTTAAAATTACGTTCTTCTCAAATGTTTTTGTACATTTATTTTCAACAGTGCTTCCCTTTTCAAAATATGGATTGATTTCAGTGAAGAATCGTACTTGCGATTATACTCTTCATCATTTGATTTTTCCTCATCATAACCGCGAAGAGAATTTCTTCATCCGAAAATACTGTTTGCTATATCTATTAAATACTGTATCTATTAAATTACTGAAATATCACTTTTCTTCATCATAACTACAATAATACGCCATAGCATAAGGAAGGTTTAAAACGTGCTCATGCATTCAGAACTGTAACGGTGAATTACGCGTAGGGTATGCCATACCCGAAGAGACAATATCCAAAAACATATAATTAGAATTCGTCTACAAGCTAAGACCCCTCAGAGGATTGTCCTTAAAGTCAGCTACACGAGAAACTATCCATTTTCTAAAAACGGCTTAGAAAGAGCGTTGAAAAATGTTAGACGGTGGGTATGACGCACCCTGCGCGAGAAAGCCGGGTTAAGCGTTCAGTAAATAAGGTATCTCAGAATTGAAGCACGAGAAGTTTAAGAGTCTCATTTACAAGTTGATTAAGTGTGCTATCGTGTGTTTCAGTTAAAGCTAAATAACGGTCATCTATTGGTCACTATGCAATCAGCTAAGTTAATGTGACGTCACAATCCCGTGATAAGGATAACCGAGTGTTTCTAGCCAATCAGTTCAAAACCTCATGTGACGTCACAGCCACACGATAAAAACCAATCATGTGTTTCCAGCTAATCAGTTCATGAGCTTCCTTGTTGCCAACGTTTGCTCTTGGCAGATACTTTCTCTTAAAAATTGCGTATTCATACACAAGACATTTTATTTAAAAATACATGCATAAAATAAAAATAAAAATTAATTTAAAAATATTTTTGAAATTTTTTTTTGTAATATTTAAACATCATTACGCAATTAGGAAAGTTGAAATTTTATCTCAGTTTTACAAATAGAACCAATACAATTAGTTTAAAGTCTGTTTTGAATTCAATGAATAACACGTGTTTGTCTTTATCATGTGACCTTCATGACGTGTTTGTCTTTATCATGTGAATAGAGCCATTGGTTTTCTGGTGTTTCGGTGTTCTTCAACTGGTTCCATGAGGTATAACTTACTATTCGCTATCTACAATATTGCTTACTACACTTAAGGTTCACCTGCTTCCCATCCTTCATCGTAAGCTATCATCCACATATTGTTTTTGCGCCATTTGCAAAGGTTCTAAAAATAATTGCAAGCCATCAAATACAGGAGCAAAATGTAAACCCCGTATAGAAGCGTTTGAAATGCCTCCGTTATCGTTTCGTTAATTCGCAAAAAGAACCTGAAAGATGGAGATCAATCTTAATTGGATAATTTAAAAAAATACTTTTTATTTGTTACGATTACTAGCTACCATTATAAATGAATCTTCAAATAATTCATGAAAAAATGCGTTCTTTCCTTAACTTTTGGCACTCAAGCATTTATAAGTTGTAGGCCAGTGATTGTCAACCTTTCTTTTGTTGCGGTACACTTTTAACAATTTCAAAATTTGGCAGCAAACTAACAAAATAACTATAAAAGAATTTTACTTATCTATAATACACTATGTAAAATAGTTTATGAAATAATTTTCAATGCTAAACAAAATATGGAAGAAAAAGACAACAGAATTTTTTTTGTGTAATTAATTACAAATTAAGAATAAGAATAGATTTAATGTGAAATTTGAGCTTGATGATTTTTGATGATTTCGTTTGTATTTGGCTGTACAAATGATTATATCACTCTCATTTCGTCATCTACATTTAAAAGTCTCGATCATATTTTTTTCATTTTTATATTTGTAAATGCTTAAAATCAAATTCACACAAATATGATGTGAAAAATGGTAACCATATTTTTAAAGTTTTTTCAGCTATTTTGGGATAATTATCACTAATTTTAATCAAAAAAGAATTGACTCGTTTGAATGTTTTGAAATTAAATCTTGATTATTACAGAGCGAAATCAGTTCTTCCTCTTCATTCAAAGTTGATTCATGTACAAATGTATGCGTTATCGCAAATGGATTACGAACCCAATTAAATTTTTTATACCTAAATTTAACTTTCTCCTCTAGCGTTGCCAAATGGGAAATAACAATTTTATAAATGGCTTATTTCTATAAAACGGCCGAATAATTTGTTTTGAATTTTTTTCCTCATAGTATAATTAAAAATTTTAAAATTTTTGGCGGCACACTTCAAGAGTTTGGCGAGACACAAAAAGTATTTGAGAAGCACTGTTGTAGGCGTTCAACACTTTTCACATTTAATGAGGAAAATAAAATTCATTAAATGGAATCGTGATGCTATTTGTGTTCTTTTTCTTCTTATTTTTCATTTACTAATGTAAACAATTTTATTAATCTCAGTACTTTTTTTCAAAAATATAAAAATCTTTTATTGTATTATCTATATAATTTTTTTTTCTAGCAATAGCAATGGATGAATGTTTAAATTTGTAAAATGTGTCTGTGCTTTTTTGGGTCATTCCTTGGCGGATTTTCTTTTCCCCGTAGGAGGACATAAAAAATTCTACTATTTTCATACATTTTTTATTATTTTGAGATTATTAGATTAAATCATTTTGCTGAGATATATTATTCATTATTGTAATTTAACTTTTTATTTTCTGGAGAATAATTTTTTAAAAATTAAAATTTAATTTCTGAAAGAAATGAATTTTGTTCAAATTTGAAAAAAAATTAGCATTATATTATAAAATTATTAATTTAATCTCTTAAAATCTAGAATGAATCAAAGGATATGTAATGTAATTCAGATACTTTTAAGTTTAATGCTCATCTCTTATTTTAATGAATTCAAATGTAGTTTCAAAACAGAATGTAAAATGGCATTAGTTCGGATGAGTACTATATTTGAAATAGAACTGAATTGAAAAAAATAATTTCGAATAATGGTATTCTCCAAAGAGATTGAGAAACATAACGTTCATTATTGATTACGGATGCCTATGTTTTTTTTTAGAAAAACGCATTTTGTGTGGAATATGCATATGAGAAGAAAATTATTTTTCCATGTTTCAATTCAAGAGATTTTCTTTCTTCCGTTGCTATCGGATTTCAAAGTGAAGTAAAATTATAAAGCAGATGATTAGTTTCAAATGTATATCGGTATAGTTTATGCAGAAATCTCATACATGTTGAAATTTTAACGCATAATATCAGAAACAGAAATAAATAAATAACGATATACTGAATTTAAATTCAGGTAATATATAGCCTGGAGCTTTTTTTTTCGAATCGGAAATTTAATCAGCATAAATTTTTTAAAAGAAAGCTATCCCTTTTTCCGCTTAAATGGAAATTCATTTTTTTTCACATGTTAGGAATCCATACTTTATTTTTTGCTCTGATTTAAGAAACTGATTTTTCATTTGCATTTATTGAATTTTTTATATATTACTCACACAATTCCTAAGGAAAATTATTTTTTTTAATAAGCCAAAAAAAGTAACTAGACATACATTGTTTGGCATATATAATTATATCAAATGAATACATATTGTTACGTAGATCGGGGTTCGAGGATTTTATGCAAAATCAGTCGTAAACAACAAGACAGTTCTTATAAGCGATGAGTATTTATTGGCGTAAATCAATCCTTAAAAATACAGGATTCAACAGCAAAATTCTCAGAATAAATATCAGAAGGATTTCACACCTTCAACAGCACTTAGACACAATTATCAGTATCTAAAAACACGTATATATAAGCTTATTCACAAGCACAGCCGAGCTAATCACGATCAAGGCAAGTTTACTAATCGCTAGTCAAAACCAGACTGACTGTTGCGGCGAGTATCGCTCTATTTATAGCCGGGGCCGAAACTTCTGGAAAGATGCGCTCGCGTCACAGATCGTGAAATTAGTGGATTTCTCTACTAATTTCTAGAAGAATCCAGAGGGTCCCGAACTCGCCAACATGGTCGACAATGTCGCCAAAGTCACCAAATTGATCGCCAACTTGGTCGCCAAAAATGATACCAACTTGGCTGTATCGCCAATATTTCGCCAAGTTCTCATTGAATCGCCATTTTCACGCAAGGTACGGCGTTGCTTGCGAATATTAGAATTTTAACATGAAATAAATACAGCATAAAGTAATATAAAGGCATTGCACATCCAAATACAAATTATTTTGTACAAAATTTGTAACAATATGTTTTATTGTTTCAATTACTACGGATTGTGGTTTTATATTTAATTATTTATTTTCATTTGCATCTATATTGATGTTTAAGCGAAGTTTAAGAATTTAATTCACCAAAAATTTACAAAAAAAATGGGATGCATTATTTTATTCTTGAATATTTTTGAATGCAAAATTAATACCATTATTTTTCTTGTAGAAGAGTTAAGAGAACTTTTATACATAAATTTGTCGTCCGTCTAAGTTCAAAAATATGTACATAATACAGTACTTATGTTACCAATAGTTTAATTTATTATTTTTATTATAAATGGCATGTACCCTACAATTAAAAACATTTATAATTCATTGACTGTAGCTTACATGTGATGGTCTAAGATTTAACCACTTAAAACAGAATTTGATAGTTTTTTATAGTTAGCGATGCAATAGTAATCTAATGATCACAGTCATAAACTTCATGGAAGTTGAATATCCAAGAAAAGGAATTATTAACATTTGCAATGCACAATTAAAATAAAAAATAAAATATTTAGCATAAAGTTTTATTCAGATTACGCTCGTTTACAAAGAAAAATAACTTAAAAAAATTCCTAATTGAATGTTATAATTTTTTTTGAATTATAAAAGTCTAATTGAGTTGAATGCTTTTTTAACCTCTGCTTTATTTATCACCAGCCTTGGCGAATTATTACGAACTTGGCGAATTTGGCGCGATGTTTCTTCTTTGCTAAAGATTTTAATTAAGATATTATTTCACGTACTAATTACCGTAGTTCTTTATTGAACTAGCTGAAGGAAAAGTATTGACAAATATTCAGCGAGCAAACTTATTTTTAATTCCCCATTCTTACAAACTTTATGCAGGCATAATTTTGATAAAAAAAATTACCAAAACACTCCTATGGATGTAGAAACGAAAGAGAAAAAATTTAAAAAAAAAAAGAAATTAATAGAGCAATTAAGTTTTATTGCTCTCCTTAATAAAGGGAACTAATTTCTTAACAAGAGTGCGGATTTCAGCCTTCAGCAAACTTTAACTTTCACTTCCTGTGTTTTCCTCGTTTCATAACAAAAGACAAATTCTGCAACATCACGCGATGTTGAGATGCATAAAGTTAAAATAGCGAAAAAAAAATTGTTCGAAACAAAATGCCAGATAAATAGAATTGCGTGCGAAAAAAGTAAATAGTGAAACAGGAAAAATTTAGAATGAAATTTCGTTGAAAACTTGCTTTCTTGGAGAAGTCTGATTGGGTAGGAATCTAATTAAAATTGGTTTTCAAAAAGAGGAATTAAGATGAAAAATTTATAAAATTCCATATCGTAATAACTGTAACCAAAAGATCATTAGAATAAAATGGTACATTTGTTTTAAAATTTATTGTTTTTTTTAATTGAAAAGTAAAGAACTAGGTCTTCTGCAGTATCTACAAAAACTTTAAATTAGATGCTTATATTTTCAAACGATAGCGAGTTAATTTGTACTCTACAGAGTGTAATCCAAATAAAGTGATTCATTTTTTTCAAAAAAAACTAAATTTCCACAACACTTAAATTAATAAAAATTATAATATCATATTTTGAAATAAAAAAACGCTTTATAGGTTCAAAAATTAATTACAAAATACTGAAATTAGAAAAAAGGTGATTGCATACCAAAACCTCAACAATTAAAAGAGTACAATCCGAAGGATAGCATCTACTAATGAAAAGAACAAAAAGTCATGCAAAAAGAGGGAATGAAAACTAAAAGAAATATCCATTTTATATAAATAAAAATAATGTTTTTTTTTTAAAAAAACTTTAATGTCTCGAAAGTTTGTTTTAAAGAATTACTGTTTAGCTTAACTTCGTTTTGCATATTTTTAAAATACATATCGTTAAGAAAATGTTGGAGAGACAGCGTTCATAAAGAATTTATAGGTACATCAACCTATACGACCTCTTTTATTACTACGTAGTTTACGTACGGCCTCCAATGGTAAAAAGGTTCCCCACCTCTGCTAAAGACAACATAAAAATTAAGAGTTTCAAAAATAAATCCTGTATATTATGTCGATATTTTAGAGATAACATTACAATTTAATGTCAAATCTCACCAATAAAATGATTGTCATCTTCAATTGTAATTAAAAGGGAAAGCATATGAGAGATGTCGCGTGCCAATAGATGGAACTTTTTGAAGAGCTCCTATAGTGGTTGTTTAAATTTCTTCATAACTATAAGAACCGGATTTGAATGTTGTAGTTATCTTGGGGGGGGGGGGGGTTGGCCTATTCGGCACCTCTCTCTCACCGT
>BMAO01019211.1:0-24237 GCA_019973975.1 Trichonephila clavata | reverse complement strand
CTTAAATTCAATCGATTCAGATGTGCGTTTATCTAATACTTCTTTGAATATAGGCAATGATGATACAGTAAAAACCTTAGGTATCCTGTGGCATCCAGCTTCAGATGTATTCTACTTCAAAATCACTCCTTTATCTTTTGAAGGCACCTTAACGAAAAGAACACTACTTTCTACAATTGCTAAGACATTCGATCCACTTGAATGGTTGTAACCCATCACAATTCAGTATAAAACAATCATGCAAAGACTGTGGAAACAACAATTGCAGTGGGACGAAAGGGTTCCTACAGACATTAAACTTGAATGGGAACAACTTGCTAATGATGTACAATTAGTCAAAGACATCAAAATTCCACGATTCTTGTTAGTCGATTCAGACAACCATTTTCATCTATTTGGCTTTAGTGATGCATCTGAAAAGGCTTATGCAGCTGCAATTTACTGTCGCTCTGTATCAGATACAGGAAAAATCAATGTTCAACTAATAATAACCAAGACAAGAGTTGCCCCACTGAAACCTGTCTCACTTCCTCGGCTAGAATTGTGTGGAGCTCTTCTGTTAGTTAAACTGATGGGCTTCACTTGTAAAGCTCTAAATAACCCTATATCACAAGCCCAACTTTATACGGATTCCACTATAGTACTTTCTTGGATAGGATCCCATGCCAGCCGATGGAAGACGTTCGTAGCCAACAGAGTGGCCAAAAGCCAGATGTTGTCTTCTGCTACTCAGTGGCATCATATCAATGGAAGCGCAAATCCTGCAGATCTTGCAACCAGTGGTGTATCATCAACTTTACTCACTTCAATGTGGTTGTGTGGTCCCAAATTTTTACATGAAACATTTCCTTTTCAGACAGACTCTTCTGTTCCTTCATTGAATGATGCTGTGCCAGAAGAAAGGTACTGTACATTACAATCAACTATTGTACCAAATCACTTGCCTGATGGCAATGATTTACTTCATAAATTCTCATCTCATTCTAAACTTAAACGTGTAATATCATATTGTTTAAGATTTGTCAATAATTGTAAAAATTCAAAGGATAAAACAATTGGGTTTTTAAAAACTAATGAACTAAACAATGCTATGTATATATTAATTAAATTAGTACAAACTATTGAATTTAATAATGAGATCAATGCTTTAAATAGAAATCAACCACTATCTTGCAGAAGCAAAATTTTATCTCTTAATCCATTTTTAGATCATTCAAACATTCTCAGGGTGGGCGGTCGTTTGCGACATGCAAATCTCGCATATGGCCACAAACATCCCATCCTACTGCCAAAAGGGCATATTCTAACAGATCTCATTATTAGACATTATCATGAAATTTTCTTGCATGCTAGTACACAACTTGTGCAATCTTGTATTCAAGAACAATATTGGATAATAGGTGCTAGAGATGTCATCAGACACTTAATAAGAAAATGTGTAAAATGTTGAAAAGTAAAAGCTTCCATTACTAATCAAATGATGAGCGATTTGCCATCTTCTCGCATTTCTCCTGCTCCTGCTTTTATGCGCTGTGGAGTAGATTATGCTGGTCCTTTTCAAATTAAAATCATTAAAGGTAGAGGTTCCAAATCCTTTAAAGCATACATAGCTCTGTTTTTTGTTTCACTACTAGAGCTATTCATCTAGAACTGGTGACTGATCTTTCAGCAGATGCATTTATTGCAGCTCTGAAGAGGTTTATTTCCCGCAGAGGAAAAAGCAGTGACATATATAGTGATTGCAGTTCCAACTTTGTTGGCGCAAAACGCAAACTCCTGGAATTTGAGAAGCTTGCAAAAACAGAATATTATAATCAAAATGTTAGTAAATTTTTAACTGATAATGGTATTAAATGGCATCTAAATGTTCCGGGTGCACCACACATGGGTGGTCTCTGGGAAACTGGAATAAAGTCAACTAAATATCATTTAAAACGCGTTGTTGGAGAAACGAAATTAACATATGAAGAATTTGAAACGTTTCTAACTCAAATAGAGGCTTGTCTAAATTCCAGACCATTAACGCCCATATCTAATGACCCTAACGACCTATCAGCCTTAATATCATTTCATTATTGGAAGGCCATTGACAAGTATTCCTGAACCTAATTACATTGACTCAGGTCATTCTTATCTTACTAGATGGCAACAAATTCAAAAACTAGTTCAACAGTTTTGGAAACGTTGGCACAAAGAGTATTTATCTCGATTGCAACAAAGGCCAAAATGGCTTCTGCCAACTAAAAAGTTTCAATTGAATGACTTGTGCCTCATAAAAGAAGACAATTTACCCCCTACCAAAGGTAAAATGGGTAGAATTGTTCAATTACATCATGGTTTAGATAATATAGTCAGGGTTGTTACTGTCAAAACATCAGATGGCATAATTAAAAGAAATATAACAAAATTAAGTCTTTTACCAATTTAAATCTATATTTTTTTATTTGTACCTCATTTTAATATGCATATATACTTCATTGTTGTGAATGTTTACTTAAATATCAAATTTTCATTCATGTATTCATGTAACATAACTTTATATTGCTCATGTATATTGAAACAGTATTTCAAGGTAGGCGGCATGTTGTAACCTTTTTAAGCCTTCTTATTTTTCTCCGTAAGAGGGTGCGCGAGAGCCGCCAGATGTACTTTATGTAACTGTGTAGTAAACATAAATAAAGTTTTCTTCAAACAGTACAGACCGATTACTTTTTCATCGCATTCAGTGTATGTGGAAAACAGAATAACAAAAACAGTTTCACACAAGAAAAATCCCGTGCAACGCCGGGTCATGCAGGTATATATGGATGTAAATTAATGTTTTTTTTTTAAAAAACTAAAGCAGTGTTGTTTTTTATATTACATTACAAAATCAATTATTTAATAATAAAATCGTACAGTGGCTGCTTTCTATTGGATAAAATTGGATTAACTTTACAAATTATTAATCGAAAATAGAATTTTGATCTTATTCTTGACAACAAAAAAAAAGAGAGAGAGAGAAAGAGTTTTACACTCGACAAAGCACGTACAGCACCAGGCTAAAACAGGGAAAAGAAATATTCCTGAAAAGGAAAAACAGGGGAAGAAATTTTGGAAAGAAGAAAATTTTAATGACATAAATGTAGAAATCGCCCTCCTTAGAAGTTCTGGCGTCGAGAGAAAAAAGGGAAATTTCCATGCGGATAAAGTGATGTACTCGGTAAGAGCCCGTGGAACGCGGGGCTAATCGGACGGGAAACAAACCCGTCCGACGGGGCAAAGAGGTGGAAGAAATTTCGAAAAGGGTATTTTAGTGATATATTAATATGAAAGTCACAAACACATAAGGATGTGCTTATGCCGAGGCGGGAAAAGGAAATTTTTAAGACAAATTTTATCTATACACTTGAAGAAGCCCGTGCAACGCCGGGCCATGCAGCTAGTTCTTGCTATAAAAATGGGGAAATCTTCAATAACGTGGGCTGGATTTTCTACCGCCAAATCCTCTTTTCTAGCCGAAGATCGATTGCCAAGGCGTATCCTTGAGAGGAACCGGTTTGTAGTAACCATATGCGATACCATTCTCCTCAGAGAAAACTCCACGTAGTAATACATTGTATTCCTGACATTCGGGTTTTCCTTTCAGTGTTGATGTTTTCTGAAAATATTACCAGTGTAATTTAAAGGGTAGGGTAAACAATTTCTCGAATTCACATTTTAAACTTTTTTATCTCAAAATGAGATTAAAAAAAAACTTTATGTACATGTCAACTAAGTTAAATTTCAAGTTTTTTCTTTTCAAAGCAAAGAGTTATTATTTAAATTCGAAGCTAAATTACATTATTTTTATAAATACGAGACATAAGTATCAAATGAAACATAGTTTTAATTTTTTGCCAGAACAAAGGAAAATAATTATTTATAATTATGATAAAACACACATTTTAGTACAATCAGTGCAGATTGTCTAGTCAAACTAATCCAGAAATCTCAAATATCTTACTATCCTAAATATCTATCATTTGTTTTCTGTCATCATTACCTTAATTTTTAAAGGAGATAATCACTCAGATTTTTCAAAATAATCGAATGCTTTTCTGAAAAATTTTCTTCCTTTATATATATTCAGAGATGATTTATTTTTTTAAATCATAGATTATTTTATATTGGGGTTTTTTTAGATATAATAGTTACAAGAGTTTTATTACAATTTGGAAGGGAATATATACTTATATACAGTACAATATCTTACACATTTCATAATTTTCATTATATTTCTCTTTTTTTTTAACTACAGATTTTCGAAAAAACAGCGATTTACAAAAAGCTGTTGATATTGTATGAGTTTCTGAATAGTATAAGAAAATTCATTTCTGCTCCAGATAATAAAAGTGGCCGCGGTAACCTTGTGGTCAAGGTAACGGACTCGTGGCTGGTGTGTCATGAGTTCGAACCCAATACCACTGAAAACCCACATTGTAGGGGAGCAATGCATAAAAAATCTATCGATGCTTAAACGTTCTCTCGTTGGTGTGGTGTAGAAGTTAGGAGAGGGGTTGCCAGCTCAGGTGTTGTCCTCGTCACTTGACCGTGGTTCAAAATTACGAGGTCCATCTTCAAAAACCCTCGAGTAGCTGAATAGTGTAATGCTAATATTTATTCACTCAAGATAATAAATGTGTTGAAAATAAATCTCGAATTACCCACGTATAATAAAGCTTACATTTTCAACAGCCAAAACATCACGGCTTCTAGGATTCCTGGAAAGGGGTGACTGTAAATTGATATCTTTGCTGCACCATTTTGAATGAACAGGAAATTCATCAATAAAGAGTTCATTAGGGATATAAACATATTTATCTTAAATTAACATTTCAAAATTTAGTATTTTTTATGAAACTAATCAAAATAAAAACTCTAGAATTAACTAATGTCTTTTTGAATCCTCCTTGATATTATTCCTTTTAATTACTCTTTTACACCTTTACATACATCTGTGTAAAATAATTAAATTATTTTTTTTCTAAATTGGACATAAGATGTAAAAATTCTTTTCATTGAAAATGAGTGATTTCCATTTTGTACAATTTATATTTCAATATTTGAACCATATGAAACTACAATTATAGCAAAAGTTATAATTGACATAGTTTAAATATCCATGTAAAAATTAAAATAGAATTGAGACAATGATGAAATAACAAAATTTATGTGCTCCTTAATCCATTGTTTTCTAATAAAAGTTGATAAACATTTAAAAACATGTAAATCTCAAAAACTTGGAAAATGATTTTAAAAATATCATATTATGACTGAAGGTTAAATATATTATGCCAATTGCAAAATTTTAAAATGAATGTTGAAAAAAAGAATATGTTCTGGTTAAACACTTTTCTCCTTGCAAAACAAGAATGAATGTTTTAAGCAATAAGACTTAGATATTTTCAGAGGTCATAGACAATTTTTAAAAAATGATAGCATTAATTTTTTTATTTGTTTATAGCCAATAAAAATATGATTAATAGCATTTTCTTAGTTTCAGAACTTAAAACAAAAATCAGGGGGGGGGGGTATTAAAAAATATAAATTAATTCAGTGCTTTTCAAATTGTGGGGCGCGCCCTCCAGGGGGGTGGGATAACTCTACAAGGAGGGTGCGAGCATGTCGGAAATAAAAGATTAATTAAGAATGTATCTATATATTAATTTATTGAAAGAAAGCAAAGGAAAATATATTCTGATATAAAAATTAATTAAATATCCATGTGTGTGTGTGTGTGTGTGTGTGTGTACACTGTTATAATATACTTATAAATTGTACAGTATAATACATTTGATAATAAATTTATCTATATTAAATTAAGAACAAGTTTAATAATTACTACCGACTTTCTTGAGCTTGCTATATACAAAATTTAATATATCTTGATAATTTGTGTTATTTATAATTAAAGTCGTATTGTAATTTCAGAGTCAAAGTACATTATTATTGCTTTCAATATAATGTTATTGTATGGGGGGGGGCGATGAAATTTATGATTGAAAATTGGGTTGCCAATATTTAAAATTTGAGAAGCACTGAACTTATTGGTAAACTTTTTATTTTAGAATATCATACATGGTATGATTTATAGCATACCATATTCGATTGTGTCATATGTAACATCTACGTACTAAAGTATCATTGAATTTTGTAGATAGGATGCAAAAATGAGAAAAATTTATGAAATTAATATACTTAACTATTAATCATTTGTAAGAAAATAAAAATTAACTGGATTTTTTATTTCTCATATAAAGTTCTGTTTTTTTTTGTTTTTTTTCATAATACTGTAATTTTTACCTTCAACATTAAAATTCTGTAAAATATAGAGTATGTTGTACAGAAATCATTAATATAAAACATTATCTTGTAGATTATTACACACAAATTCAAATGTTTAATATTATTCAGTCAACTATATAGAAAGAAATCTTTTGCGGAAAAAAATTCACATGTCACAAAAAACAGAAATTTTTTTTGTTGAATATTTTTTATATGCCAAAAAAAAAATTAATATTTTCGTATTTGTTTAATTAATAATCATTGCATTCATTACCGTCTAATTGATTCGATCAGCTGAACTATTTTTTAGCACTTGGCAGCAATTAATCGTGTAAATGTAATTCAAGAATTGGCTCTGTGCATTAAATATTTAAATTCTACGAGGATATAATGCTTAGTTATTTAAAGAAATTTAGAAGTGATACTTTAAATTTATAAGAGGACATTTTCTTTCTAAACTTATAATAATCAAATTTATATTATTTGAAGACTCCTAAATTTCTTTGCATATTCAAAGAAAAAAAAATTCTTTGTGTTCATCTTTAAATTTGACCTTTTTTTTTTCTTTTGCTAAATCCTATGTTTTATTTTGCAGAGTTTCTTGATGAAATTATTCATTCAAGAGTATCTTGATAAAAAATGTTTAAAACTCGTTTATTAAGTCATCAAATACTTTTTTTCTGCTAAACATAATTATTACAAAAATATGTTAACAAACTTTGTATCAAGTGTTTTAAATGATTTAGTTTTATTTATTTATTTTACTGTTCATTTTATGCTACTACATACAAAATACCATGTTTAATTAAATATTTGGAAATTCTACATCGTCTGAGTTTTTTACGTATGTTTTAAATTTTGATTTTTAGAAATTTAAATACTTTTGGTTAATTCCTTATAGTGGTTGCGGTAACCTAGTAGTTATGGTCACAAACTCGAGGCTGGAATGTCTCTTGTTCGAGTCCTGGTGCCACAAGGGATCCACCATGTAGAGCAGGCCGATGTACATTGAATCCGTAGAGGCTCAATGTCCTCCCGATGATGTGGTGTGGCAGTTAGGAAAGGGGGTTGCCAGCTCATATTTTAGTATAATCAATAAGAATTTCTAGTCAACATATATTAAGACTGGATCTAATCTAGAAATTTTATACCTCTTACTATTCTAAATGTATTATTTGTTTTATTTTTATCATTATCTTAATTATCAAAGGAGATAATCTCTCATATTTTTAGAAATAAATAACTTTAGTTAAAGTTTTTGTTTTTTACAAAATCAATACTTTGAATTTTCCTCCATTATATTTATTCACAGCTAATTTATTATACACAAAGATTAATTCATACAAAGTTTTTTTCGATATAATAGTTAAGAGATATAATTTGGAAGTGAATATATACTTGTAGTATCGTATTTTGTTTCACATTTCTCATTGCTTTTCTCTCTTTTTTTTTATTAATAGTTTTTCGAAAAAATAAAGATCTACAAAAAAATTGTTGATATTGCGTAAGTTAGTGAATATATATATATATATATATATATATATAGTTCAAGAAAATTCATTTCTGCTCCAGATAATAAAATCTCTTAAGTAAATGTGTTGAAAATAAATCTAGAATTATTCCGTATAGTTAATTTAGATTTCTTAACTACTGAAACATCATGACTCTTAGACAGGATTCCTGAAAGAGGGATAAAATTGATATCTTATTTGTATTACTTGACTTAACAAGAAATTGACAATCATCGATATAAATATATTTATCTTGAATTAACATATCAAAATTTTAACATTTATTTATAAAACAAACTAACGCATTTTAGAACAAAGGATTTTAGAGGTTTGCTAGAGCCTTTTTGAAATTTCTTTATTCCTTAAAATCCTATATGATCTTTTTTTTATTGTATCCAGTTAAGGGGAATTTATTAAAGCTCTTTTGTTTCATTTAGTAAAACACTTCTATATACATGTGTGTAAAATAATTAAATTATTTTTCCCCCTAAACAACATATAAGATGCAAAAATTCTTTTCAATGAAAATGTGTGTGTGAGTGAGCTTTTAATTTTCCGTTCATAATAATTGAGAACGAACAAAAATATTGTGATTAGAAACATTTGCGAATATGAACATCCCTTTTATTTTTTTTTTAATAAAACTAAAGATAAAAATTCTTCTGATCTTTCATATTTAGAAAGACACCGTTGTGAGGTCAACAAATCTATAGTACTGTTTTTGCGGCATGGTCCAAAAGATTCAAAGAAAGGGGAGTGTCAAGAATAGGGAATTCCTTTTGTCAAGAATTGGGGAGTGTTTCAAATACTTGAAAACTATCCTTCAAGTAATACTGAGAATTTCTTTTTCTTTTATTTTTGCTGCTTCGCTACTATAGTTCACTTCTTGTCTGAGAATCATCAGTTTAGAAGTCTTTTTTTTTGCCAGTCATTTTATTGTAAGCGATCTACAGTTTTAATTAAATATCTTCAACAAGTACGAAATGTGAAATATTACGAGTTTTGTTCAGTGATTAATTATATAAAAATACTAGCCGCGCGGGGTATAACGGCTAGTATTTGAACTGATCAACTGAATTTGTTTCACTTGTTAAAAAAAGTCCTCTGTTAACAACAAATGAAATCTATATTTTTTCTATATTTATTACAATTGAAACGAAATGCTTTAATTTTCATACCAAATAAAAAAATTTACGAAGTTTGTATTCCTTTTTTTATAAACTATGTGCTACTTAGAAAAAGCCACAACATTTTAAATTTCACGAAAAGCAAAAAAAAAAAAAAATCAAATGTGCTTATTTAAATTTCTAATACTCTTATCCTTATGAGAAAATAAAATAATTTTGAAAGGTAAAAAAAAAGTCAGTTCTTGAAAACACATCTAAAATAAAGTTCAAGTAAAGATCAGCGCATATAATTTGCTCAATTTAGCCAATTAAGAAACACACATAAAAGCTATTTACCTAATCACTTACATAATTTTCAAAAAATTTGTAATGTTATAAAATCAATCAAAGTATTGAAAAATTAGGAATATAAAATGTTTGTATTATTTGTATATAGTTTGACAAAGTTTAATAGTAAAATATGATCTGATGTTAAAACATTTGAAATAGCAAATGTGCTTAAATAAAGTTAAAGCTTTTTAATAATTGAATTTAATAGAAGCGTTGCGCACGAAAGATGAAAAATATACTTGTTAGATGGATTAGCTATTGAATGACTTTTGGAAGAAAATTGTCCCATATTCATTGCATCGCTAAAAATTATTCAACATTTCTTAAACCAAAAATTAAATTTTAAATAATAGTAATCAAATACTGTTATTAATTAAAAAACATCAAAAATGGACAACTAATTTTACAACTTAATTTAACATTGAAATTTAAGAACATGGGTTCTTTTGGCTGCAGACTTCAAATTTATATGCAATCACACCTCAGCTGGGACGTTTAATTTGTATTTTATTAACTACCACACAACATCATTCGAGAAATTTGAAATCCCGTTTCTTATATTAAGTCGCGCTTGCAGAATTTCACAAAGATGATTCTTGGTAAAACCAGGATTCGAACCCATGATTAATCTTCTAGACTGCGATCCATTAAAAAAGATAAAAATTGTAGAAATACCTAATGTAACGCACGGTATAGTTCCAAGACCAAAATGTAGGTGCCGCCATTACAGTATTGTCTTGGACCGGAAGTGTGACTGTACGAAACACTGTAGTATCGTCAGAGAGCGTTTGGATCGGAACAAGCATGCGTTCCCCGTTTCGTTGTTCAATCCTGGACTTTGTAAACTTTACTTATTTTTACTTATTTTCTTTAAATGTTTGTCTTGTAATTGTCTAAGTGTTTGTTCTTTGTAACTGTGCTATCTTATGTCATTAAATATATTAATTTATCCCGAGATTCTATTAATTACTTTTGGTTACCCCAAGTAGTGACGTAAGAGGCAGTTACAATTGGCGCCCAAACGTCGGCCCGACCCCAGCTCTCTCTCGCTTTTTTCCCCCACAGCCTTAGGGGTGGAAGTGTTTGTCATCCCTACAATAAGAGGATTCGCACCCTGCGAATGAATATTTTCATCCAGAAAACCTGTTAACAGATAAGTGTTGTTATTCTAAATAATCATGCTCTGTTATTTGTGTGTGTGTATAAGATTATTATTAGTATTCGTAGTATATATTGTGTGTTACAGGAAAACAACATAATTGAATTTAAAGTTGATAGTCATTTGTCAGTTTTCCTAATCTTTTGAAAACGAAATTTTCATTCTATCGGTTGATCTGATTAAAGCTATTTGAAGGTTAATTATTTATTAGTGCATATTTTCTTCCTAATTAAGAATTTTATGCTAATAACACGTATATGGATTTGTTATCAAGAAACTATTGTAATTCTTATAATAATTTTTTTTTCCTGTTCTTTTTATGCCTAACATAAAAATAATTCTTTTGAAAGTATATGATTGATTACGAAGTATTACTATATAACATTTGAAACCTTGTATGTTGTTGATAAAGTATTTACATTTCTGTTTTTATTTAAAATTTTTGGAAAATATTTTCAAGTACTTCTACTAAGTGTAAACAAGTTTGTACTATTGATAACTTCAGAGTGAATGAATTAAATTATGAACGGTATTTCTATTTAAACGTATTTGAATTGTTTTATAAATCCATTTCATGTTAACTGCTGAAACTCCTTTTGATTAATAATGAATATTATATAAATATTATTATTTTGGTTTTGATGTACTAAAGTAGAAGATAGTTAATATTAAAGAATTTGTTTTATTTTAATCTCATTAATATTGATTTGTAAATTAATTATCACATTTGAAATTAGAGAATTTTATTGTCATTCATCAAGTGTGCATTATAGTATAGAGTATTTTTTATATGTAAAGAAATTTTCAGATACATCAGTATTGTTTAACTATAATATTTCCAAAGTGTTTTCTGATCATTTTTATGATATATGTATTTTTTTTTTTTTTTTTTTTTTTTTTTTTTTTTGGCTAAAACTTTGAAAAAGTTTTTTACTTTGATTATGTATTAAAAATGATAAAAACGAAAATATTTTTATTTTTCCTTTTTGTGATTCATGAAATTTTTTGAATTGTATATTGTAAGAAAGTAAGATATTATATTTTCTGTACTATTATTCTGTTAGTAATATTTTGTCAAATTTAATTTTGGTCTGTTTACATATAAAATTTAAAAATCAAAGTTTAAATTTGTAATTAATTCAATGTGGAAAAATTTGAATCATGTTTCCAACCGGGGGAGGGCCCCCATCCAATAGCAACGACTTCCATAGAAAAAGTATAGACCACCCTGGTCATGAAAGAAGTGCCGCCCCGGCAATCAAAGACTCATGTTATAGAAAAGTGTATAGACCACCCTGGTCTCAGAAGAAGTGCCGCCCTGGCAATCAAAAAAATCCTGTTATAGGAAAAGTATATAGACCACCCTGGTCTCGTATGAAGTGCCACCCGGCAATAAAAAAATCCTGTTACAGGAAAAGTTTATAGACCACCCTGGTCTCGGAAGAAGTGCCACCCTGGCAATCAAAGAGATTCCTGTTATAGGAAAAGTATATAGACCACCCTGGTCTCGTATGAAGTGCCACCCGGCAATAAAAAAATCCTGTTATAGGAAAAGTTTATAGACCACCCTGGTCTCGGAAGAAGTGCCACCCTGGCAATCAAAGAAGATTCCTGTCGTAGGAAAAGTGTATGGACCACCCTGGTCTTAGAAGAAGCTCCTCTGAGGAAAAGAGGACGCCCCAAAAAAAAGAGTACCTCCTGTTTCCGAGCCGAGACGTCAACGGAACCAGAGGGGGAGTCGTAACGCACGGTATAGTTCCAAGACCGAAATGTAGGTGCCGCCATTACAGTATTGTCTTGGACCGGAAGTGTGACTGTACGAAACACTGTAGTATCGTCAGAGAGAGTTTGGATCGGAACAAGCATGCGTTCCCCGTTTCGTTGTCCAATCCTAGACTTCGTAAACTTTACTTATTTTCTTTAAATGTTTGTCTTGTAATTGTCTAAGTGTCTGTTCTTTGTAATTGTGCTATCTTATGTCATTAAATACATTAATTTACCCCGAGATTCTATTAATTACTTTTGGTTACCCCAAGTAATGACGTAAGAGGCAGTTACACTAATACGAAGTAAAAATAGACGCGAAAACTAAATACTACTTAGAATTTTCTTTTAGAATATAAATTTTTATAAGTAGATCTGTACTGTGGAAATCTGTCACGAACTGATAAAAGAAAGTAGAAAATGGAAGCGACAGATCTTAAAGAATTTAAAAAAAACTAAACTTTTTTTAAAAAAAGATTTTTTTCGATGGAAAATAAATTGACTGATTTGAACATACCAAATTGTATCAAAATTTTTAAAATTTCATATGAATTTTATTAAACTTACCAATAATTTTATTTTACATAATTATTCCACTTAACAAATGGTTAGAAATTTGTATTGTTTTTAATATAGCAATTATAAATCAAATAATAAATGGAATGTTTTCAGTATCAGAATGTTTACTTCATTAAACCAATCCTTAAATTAACTTAATAAATTTATTACTATTAAATTCTAAAACGATGTAAGCAAAATACAAATTTTACCTCCAAGATGTATACACAATATATGTAGAGAGAGTGAGACCTTATCGCTCCCTGTAACGTGCCATATTAAATAAGTATTAATTATATATAATTCAAACTTGCATTTATTTTAACTAAATAGTTTTGTACAAGGAAAATTTTAGATACTTCCATTCTTTAACGATATAATTACTTAAAGTTTTATATAAAAATGACACCTTTAAATTGAGGAAAGTTTAGTTTCACAGAAAACGGGACGACTATTTAAGGACTGAAGAGTAATAATATCCAGAATAGTGAAATAAATATGTTTCTTTTGTCAGTAAACTTTTTAAAAAATAAACGATATGCAATGATAAAAGAAGGATTTTTTCAACAACATAATATTTGAAAGAAACATATTTACAATTTAATGTGATATAGGTGCTGGTAGAGACGTTCTCTTTCTCATTTGTTCGTTTTCCCTCTAGTTATTACTTTCACTCTTTGCCGAAAAATGTATTTAAATATCACAAATTTTTTTAACCTAGTTCGTTTTAAACTCATCTTCAGGAGTGAAAAAATACAGGTAATGGGTTTAGAGAGAAAGAGAGCTAGAAAAAGAGAACAGAGTCACGTTAAAACTTTTAAGTACCCTTTGAAATTGTTTAACTAATTAAGAAATACCTCTTTGTAGGATTTAGGAATTAAATAAGTGGAATTAATTTATTGAATTAGAATTTCGCGTTGTATTGCAAAAGATGCTGCGAAATAATTTAGAGCTCACATCAATAGACCGCGGCGAATGTTATGATTATTAATAAATTGAATGACAAAAAATGAAAGCGGATTTATTATTTTCAAGATACAATATAAGTACGTTTTATAAAGATATTCATGCTCTTTATGATCTCGGAATTTTGTTCATTAAAAATTTTTCAATGTGATTGATTGCATAATATAAAACACCTGAATTTGTTTGTAATAGTTTGCATAATAAAGGCTTGTATTGATAACTCAAATCAAAGGCGAATAGCCCATGAGAACCAAGGCCTATGGTGCCCGTATTAGTTTTTCTGGTCTTGGGCACTGAGGTGCATGAGTAGATGTTCCGTTCCAGTGGTTAGTCTGACGCAAGACCCCCAGTGTTAAATTCCCGTGCAAGCTTGGTACTCATTTATCGACCCACTGAAGGGATGAAAGTCGGGTCGACCTTATCAGCCCAGGGTTTGAGCCCCGGACCAGTGTCGCTGAAACGTGATGCACTGCCACTCGGCCACAGGGCTACGATTATATTGATAACTTCTGTATAATATGCTCTGTATTAATTTATAAAACAGAAATGTACAAATAGAAGCTTTAGTTTACCATAGCAATTATTCAATAGAAGCGATTTTCAAAAATTTATTCCTTGAATTATCGTTTTTGCATGCATTATCTATTTTCTAAAGATGATATTACCTCAAGAAACTAAAAAAAAAAAAATAGTATGACTGGTTCAAAATCACTTTCAAATATGAATTTTTATTTATATAAGTGATAGATCTCGTAATTCTGACCTGTAGTTTAGTAACAAGGATGATACCAGAGCTCGTATATATATACGAGTATACTTCACATATTTGATATAAACTCTCTTCGATGAAATCAAAACTGGCACGATTGGAAGCCCGCTGTTTGTGATCACATCACTAGACTTCCATAACCCAAATATCAATTCTAGTGCAAACATAAAAATTAAAATAAAAAACATTGCATATTTCTAATTTTTTAGTGAAAAAAAAATACGAAATAAATTTTTTTGTAAAAAGTCATGCAATTAAAATCTAATATAATTTCGTATTTTCATATCAAGCCATTTATTCAATAGAAATCAATTCCTTTTTGTAATACTTAATTATCTAATGAAAATTAGTCATTTTCATTTTTCAACTTTCTTTTAGATTAAAAAAACTGCATTTCATGATAGGTTTCTGTTATATAATCGTACATATAAAAATCTGTATTATGAGGAATAATTCTACTTAATTAGCAGATTTTTTATTTTATATTAAAATATTTTATATAGCTTTTATTTGTTAGTCGATATTATATTCTGATTATTAGGTGCGTCGAGACTCAAATCTTGATTTGATCAAAGGTTCATCATGTGAAATTCAGCAAGTATAAATTATTACATGAAATAAAAACAAAGAGGAATTCAACTGTCATAAACTTTTTCTGAATAGGTGAAAAATATACTATTTAATTTTAACTGTAATAAATTTCAGCAAATTTTAATTTCTTACAAATTAAGAGAAATACATGATTGTTTCAGAGTTAATTATAGTCTCTTTTATTAGTTTTACTAAATTTTGTACCGTATCCATAAAACTTAACGCTATGTTAGTTCCTTGATATTATATGACAGAATCGAATGTGATATGTGTTTTGATATTGTTTATTACTTATTCACGCTTTAAGTTCTGAAACTAACAAAATGCTATTCATCATTTTTTTAAACGCTATGATTTACCAACAAATCTAAATCTAATGCTAACAGTTTTTAAATATTGTCTATGGCCAAGGAACAAATCTTAATCCGACGTTGATTAAAACATCCATTTTTGTTTGAAAGGAGAAAAGTGATTTGGTAAACATTATTTTTTGAACATTTTCCCTTTGTAAAATTTTTGTTGATATAATATATCTTGTCTTTAACAATAATAAAATAAATTTTAAATTATATTCCAAGTTTCTGACATGGATATAATGTTTATTATCTTCTTTTAGAAAATTGTGTATTGAGGAACACATTTATTTTAATATCTTCCGTTGTATATACGCCAATTCTATTTCAAATTTTACATCGATATTCGAAATATGTTAATTTCAATTTTGGAAGTAGGTTTAGTTATTGAAATATCGTTAAATCTTACAGGGACACATAGAGCGATAGCATTAAAATCGATTTATTTCTCATCTAAGGCATCTGAAAGGAAAAATATGCAGCACTCATAAAGCGAATCATTTTACAGTCCAAGAAATCTGACTGCCTTCTACTCCCCTCCGGGGAACGAACTTCGGCCTTGAACCCCCTTACCCCCATGAGAGAAAAGCGACAAAGAAACACTCCAGCTAAAACTGTTGTTCCTACCCTCCTTCTCATGTGTCGCTGACGGATCTACATTTTCTGTTTCCTTTCAGAGACACAGAAAGAGAAAAAGCACAGCTCATTGAGCTGGTGCATCGTTACCTCCTGAGTTAGAAAGAGGAGGGGTCTTTTTGTATAACTAGTATAGCCGGCAAGTTTCCAGTGTTTCAACAATATGATGGACAATACTACCCTATGCAGGAATCACACTTCCTGGAAACACCATAAAAGTTTGCAGGCAGCGACCATAAATCTTGGTTGTCCTTCTGCCCTCTCAAATGGGAAGAGTCAGTTAAATGTTTAACCCCCCTCAGTTTTCCATTTTACTTAGCATCGACAAAAGTGAAAAATTCTCATCTTAGATAATGTAGCACTTATAGTGTTGCATAAGAAAATGAAATTCTCATGAAAAATGCAAGGAAGGGGAAAAAAACATGAAAAAGCCCCGACAGTAAGGAGTAAAATCGAGTGCCAATTATAAGAAAAACGTCAAAAATAGAAAGTTGTAAAGTATATATCAGCCAGCGATACAAGTGGCACATTTCCCAATACTAAAATTACAAAAGAAATTTATTTGACTCCTTTTGTGTGAAAACTAAAAAACATTTCTGATGAAATGAGTTTAGTAATTATAATTCTTTCTGAATATTTATATGGAGTTGAAAAAAGAAAACAATACTTTTTTAAAAAAAAACCATTTTATATTTCAGTCTAAGCCTGAGAATCAAGTGTAATGAATTCAGTCTCTTGTATCTGAAGTCAATGGAGAATCCCAGTATGTTGGATTTAAATTCACAAAAAATTATTATAAATATACTGTAAATCTATTTAACATAAAGGATGGATTTGTGTTTGATCTGTATAGAAAAACAAACTATTGATGAGTTTTATTGAAATTCAATTAAAATATTCTTTACTATCTAGACTGAAATAAAAGCTTTGTCCGAAATCATAAAATTAAGATGTCCATCTTAATAAACATATTTTGTTTATATTTTTTTTCAAGAACATTTGTTTTCCATTTTCTTGTTAATTAGTGTTGCAAAGTGATAGTAAAAATTTTCCAGCTTTTTTTTCCAGCAGTCTCTGATAGCGAGTTTGGCCGCGGTAGCCAAGTGGTCAAGGTATCGGAACATGGCAGGTATGCCATGAGTTCGAGCCTAGTACCACTAAAGACCCGCGGTGTAGGGGAGCAATGCACGTTAAATCTGTCGAGAGTTCAAACGTCCTCCCGTTGGTGTGGTAGTTAGGAGAGGGGGTGCCAGCTCAGGTGCCGTCCTTGTCACTTGACCGTGGTTCAAAATGACGAGGTCCGTCACCAAAAGCCTTCGTGTAGCTGAACAGAGTGACGTTAATATTCACTCACTCACTGATAGCGAATTTTTTCTCTTTGTGAAGCTCCAATTATTCCTACATAAAAAAATTTGAGAATGAAAGAAATTTGACATTTTTAATTAATATGACAATTGCCTAAAATTATTGCAAATTTTAATGCATCTTTCGCAACAGGCAATACATTTAAAAAAATTGAATTATTCTCAAATTATACATACTTCATTGACAAAAGAATGAAATAAACTATTTAAAATATATTTAAATAATTAAAAAATTTCGATTGTATTAATTTTAAAAATAAATTTTAGAAAATATATAGCACACTAATGCGTATTTCTGGCGGTAGTTTTTTTTTTTTAAAAAAAGAAAGAAAGCTATAGAAATTTTTAGAAATATTCCCCAAATTTCAATCGGACAGATAGTTGCATTTTTAAGAATAGCATTAAAACTGCGTTTGTACTTGTATAAATGAATTTTGAAAAACGGAATGCAAAGGATAAAACATTTGAATTTGATTCTTTTCTCCCTATAGTGAATGTGGTGTTGTGTGGCATTAGAAGAATGATATACCATCTTTCGTCATCGTCTTCCCATCAAAACAATTTACAGAGTTAACATTTCCAATAATTAAATATTGATTAACATATTTTAAATTTGAAACAAGTCTGAAAAATGTAAATAAAATTATTCAAGAAAGTAGCTAATTTTAGAGCAGCAATAGTAAATAAGATGATCAAGTGTATCCACTAAAAATTTGACATATTTTGATATTAAGGGGGGGGGGGCAAGGAAAAATTGAGCGATAAAAATATTCTTTTTTTTTTTTTTTTTTAATAAGACATATCTTCAAAATAACCAAAACCTGCTTATAACAATTGACAATCCGTGTGTAATTCAATTCAAGTGAGCTATTGAATGAAAATCAACTAAAAGAATGTAAAAAATTGTATTAATCTTTCCCAGAAAAAGTTCCAAAATTTAAAAAAATGAAGAAAAGTATAAATTTTTTTCACTAAAATAAAATTTTTAGTAAAAAATCTTATTATTTTTTTTTAGTATTTTATTTGCAGATTTGTATAAATCAAATATTGATTTTTACCTTAAAAGTTATTATATGAAGTAATAAAAAATAGTTTTATTGTAAAAATATTATATAAAAAAATAATACAAATAAAGAATATATAAAATATACAGCATGTAATAAATAAAGAAGATAAGAGAAAAAACTTTAAAAAATTAAACTTTTTCAATACTTTTTTCTCAAATTTCTATAATTTTTAATTTTACATTAAAGTAACAAAATTTACTAAATTTCAAAAAATATCAAGTGTCCCAAAAGAAAATTGGAATTTTTACTTTTAAAAGGAATTAAAAAAATAAGGAACTGTGTTTTTATGACGTTTAATATGCATAAAAAATTTCTATTTTAATTTCTTCAAACACTAAAAATATTATCCTAAGAATCTTTAAAAATTTATTATGCAAAATAAGCTCAAAACTGACATTAAAAATTCATTACTTTTTATGTATTCTCTTTAAAAAATGTAATTATATTTCGGACTATATTATCTTGCGGAAGAACCGAACTCCACCACTTATTTCTAGTTCTAAATTACTTCGTGTTGTGCTAACTCTGTGACGTAGCCAGAAGTAAGAAGATCTAACAGACGGCAGCCACATTAGAATGATACTCGCGCTGCTTGGCGTTTTTGGCGTATTTTGTAGCGTGAAAATGCCCCTGTTTCTAAAGACATCCCTAAAAATGTGTATGGCGTTTCACTTCCTATACTTTAAAATAGAAATTTAAAAGTCCATTTTATAATATGGCAAAATACCATCCTTTTTTTTTTTTTTTTTTTTTTTTTTTTTGTAAAATTAAAAATTTAAGAAGGCTGTCTATTGTACAAACAGAATCAGTTCTAAAGTTTTGCGAGCTACATCTGCCAAATGCCGGGCGTTGGTGGAAATAATTCAGTGATCATCCTGTAAATTAAAATAACTAAGTTTATTCAGAATTGCCGAGCGAGCAAGCACTCGGGATTGCTTCAGCCTTTTTATATACAGAACATAATAACGTTACACAACCTCTTCACAGTTACAGAAACATAGCGCCATGCCGTCACTTATTCACACAAATCCTTTTTCTTTACAACACCTATAAACAATTATGTGTGCTGTATCCATAATAATTTTTTAATTAGAGCATTTTCCTGCCCCCAAAAGTGTATGTGATTAGATGCTTATTCTTTAACATTGGTCGAAGACAAGCTTATTCACACCAAGCAGTAGATAGCGATCAGTTAGAGACCCTTGTACCCCCATCTACGGAAATTTCTGCAGGCATATGGGTTTCTCGGAACCCTCAATCCCGTATCTGGTAAAAGGTCTATTAGAGGAAATGACAATATTGAAATTTTTATGCTGGAGCAGTGCTGCATGATTAAAGTCGAGCGGCGGTGGGCCAGTAGGCGTCTTCAAGGCGTAGAACTTGGTTTGAAAAATTTTTCTGGATGATGGAGTCTGGTGAAGAAGATGTATTCCTATTGGTTATCGCGAAGTGAGGGTAATGGCTCAGAATGGCTGACCATGGGGGTGAGGGTGAGTGGTGTGTTGTGACGCAATATCCAGAAGGGGTGAGAAAAAATTTAAGTAGAAAACAACCGGCGGGCTTTTCAAAGTAGTCACCCTACTTGGTCTTGACCGCGCTCGGTTTTGTTGCAGTTTAAAATCAAAATGCAGAGGGCGCTTAGAGCTCACAGCTCCAATTTCTGTTGATAATAAATGAAATAAAACAAAAAAATATGAATGAAAATTAAAAGTGCAAATTAAGAAAAGTTTATAAATGTTAAAAATTTAATTACTAGGGAGGATTATGCGAGTCTAGGGTAATTATCCTGGGTTGTTTCCTTTTAATATGTACAGTATATTTTTCGAGATTTTGCATATTTATATTTTCAGAATCGTAAGTGAATTGAAGAAATTTATTGATAAGTTTTGAATATGCTTTTTAAATGAGGAGTGGATCGAGACAGCGCTTTGCACCCTGAAATTTTAGCGCCATCTGTTATATAATATGGAGACTATCGCATTTTATTTACATTTTGGATAATTTTTACTTTTGATTTCTTGTTATTTTTTGCTTTATTTTATTAATTATTTTATTATCTTTCTTGCTATTTTTAATTAGTTAATTTGTTTTTTAATTTTCTGTAATCAACTTTTTTATACTTACTGTTTTTAAAAATGGAGACTGAAATGAATGTAGATACCACAGACTGAATCTGCTCATATTGTGATCTAGACTTCACTCGTTCTTTCCGTTTTAAAAAGCCATTTGAAAAATGTTCATGCTCACCAACAGGGTGATTTAAATGAAGGGATTTTGAAGGAATTCAGTACTTTCAGTGGTATATATTGTTGCATTGTAAAATTTAGTTTATAAATTTACTCTGTAATAGTATGAATTTTATACATTTATGTATTAATGTTTTCTATTAAAGTTCGCGTAATTTTATATTAATAAATGTAAACTTTCTTTTAATTAACATTATAGAATTTGTTACATGGAAAGAAGAAAGAAAACAAGACAATGTCAAAATATGTTAGACAACGAGGAAGTAAAACACTTGAAAATGGAGACATAATGATGAATTATCACTGTTGTCGAAGTGGGACATACAAACCAAAAGGGAAAGGTGTCAAGAGTTTAAAGTCACAAGGCTCTGCTAAAATTGGAATTAGTTGCCCAGCAATAATAAAGTTAGACAGAGTACTGAAAATGTAGTAGTGCAATATTTTCCGAATCATAAAAATCATGAAAATCAGTTAGTTATCAGAGTCTGATAGGGCAGCTGTTGCTGGCATCGTATTTTATTTATATAGTTTTATTATTCTTAGTTTTTATTATTAGTTACTATTGTTAGTTTTGTTTATTTATTTTTCAGGACGATTAAAAGAAGGTGTTAGTGAAAAAAAATTCTGCAGGATATTAGAGAAGAAATTACTGTTGACAGTGGCAGAAAGATGCTTATTGAAAAAAAGGATATCCATAATATTAAAAGGGACTTCAATATTAATGGTTATATTAAAGGCATGAAGTTGATTCAGTGAGTGTCAAGCTCTGTACTCAAGATATGAAAAATAATGGAGAAAATTGTATTGTTTTTTTTCAAAGAGCAGTGACAATCAGGGAATGACTATGGATTGAAAGATGAAGATTTTGTCCTCATAATCATGACAGATTTTCAGAAAGAAATGATTACAAAATATGGAAAGGACAAAATTTGTATAGATGGAACACATGGGCTAAACAGCTATGATTTTAATTTATACTCAGTTCTAGTAGTCGATGAACATAAAATGGAATACCTGTGGCATTTTGTTTTTCCAACAAAGTTCTGAAGATGTATTCAGAATTTATTTTAGTGCTATTAAAAATGCTGTGGGTAAAATCGAAACTACAACATTTATGACTGATGATGCTCCAGCATTTTATAATGCTTGGAGTTATATGATGGGCACAGTTAAAAATGTCTTATTGTGTGCTTGGCACGTTACAAGAAACTGGCACCGAAATTTAAATAAAATTAAAAATCATGAAAAGAGAAAAATTGTTAATAAAGCATTAAAGGCAGTGAAAGAGGAACTATGCTTAGAAACATTTTCTAAACTTATGAAGCAATTCATACAAGAATTGTTAAATGACTCGGACACTTGTGAATTCGGAAAATATTTCCAACAGAATTTTCCAGCTAAGAGACCAGATAAATGCGCCTATTGCTACAGGAAGGGTCCGGGCATAAATACAACATGTATTTGGAGTCCCTTCATAAAAAAATTAAATATCATTATTTTGAGGGAAAGCATGTCAAGAGACTAGACATTGCAATCGATGGTCTTTTAAAACTGGTTAGAGACTTAATATTTCAACGCCTAATAAAAATTACAAAAAAGAACCATTTCCTCTGATAAACTATCAAAAATTGTCAATAGCAACAGATTAGGCCTAGAGATTCAAAGCAATAAAATTGAAAAATTAGCAGATAACGAGTGGAAAATTGAATCCAATCATTCTAACTACATAATATGCAAGAAAGAAGAAGAATGCCATAGATTATGTAATATAAAATATACTGCATGCAAAATTTTTATCCATTCCTATATATATGCTCTTTGTAGACAATTTAATAAGAGGAAATATTTGCAAGCACATTCATGAAGTTGCCAAAATGTTTTTAAATGATACACATAATGAAGAAATACATGAGATTTATGTAAATCAAAATGATATTTTTAAAAGAAACATTCGATGTTTTATCATGTAGCTCCAAATCTGCTAATAATGATGGTCATGAATCCAAAAAGAGAAAAATTTAAAGCATTCTTGCTCTTATTGATGAATACGAGGTTACACTAGTAGAAGAAAAAATTCATAGGAACCTAGATAGTATATTAAACATTTTCTAAATAAAAAGGAACACAATAATAAAAAAGTTAAAATGATGGAATCCTCAACTATAAATATAAAAAAGAAGATTGAAAAACAACCTGGATATTCTCTACACGAAGAAAAAGATGCAGTGCTGGTACACTCAAAAATGCAACAACTGAAGAAGATAACAATATTAAAGAAGGATTACTGTTAAATTCACAAGAAATTATATCCATCAATACAGACTTTGATCATACTTATATGTAGTAATCAAAATAAATAATTCCTAACTGGAGGTTCCTGCTCTCAATTCAGTTACTAAATAATATTAATTTATTCTCATTTTTGTGGTTCTTTATTCTTTCAAGTCATTCACATTTAACTATTGGCATAAATATGCAATTAAAATATGATATCCTGGTGATTATATTTGATTTCAATATATTGTAATGTGTGTGTTGAAAAAAATAGCTCAAATGTGTATTAATATAATATTAATACATGTACATTATATTATATTGAGAAAGTTATTCTTAAAAGGTACTTTTAAAAAACTACTTGATAAGTTGACATATTATTTAATTCTTTTGAAAAAAACAATAGAATTTAAATCTAGTTGAATTAATTTACATGTTATATAAAAATTTAGGTTATTTTTCTAATATTTTACGCTTAAATCTTTTTTCACGCGAAGCAAAAGTGTAGATATTTTATGAAAGTTACAAAAATCCAATAATTTGGCTTTTTCAGTCATATTTATTTTTTATACAATAAATTATTTAAAAAATTTAGGTTATATTTTCCAATATTTTACGCTTAAATTTTTTTTCACGCAAAGGAAAAGTGTAGATATTTTAATAAAATTACAAAATCCAATAATTTGGCTTTTTCAGTCATATTTATTTTATACAACAAATTATTTTCCTTTTCTTAATTAATTGCAGATAAAACTGAGGTTTGGAAGGTAATCATGAAATATATTCACAAAATAATTAATATTAATTGGGATTCATTTTTTCTCATTGTCCGACCTTATTCCCTGTGATTTCACGCTTTCTTCATGTTCAGAACTCATCTCTGAGGCATCCATCAAGAATGCTAAGACAACGCACAACAACCGAGAACTACTTGGAACAATTGCTAAGTCTAAGCATAGAAAATAGCAAGAAAGATAATAAAAGAATTAATAAAATAAGCAAAAAATAACAAGAAATCAAAAGTAAAAATTATCCAAAATGTAAATAAAATGCGATAGTTTCCATATATATAACAGATGGCGCTAAAATTTCAGGATGCAAAGCTCTGTCTCGATCCACTCCTTTTAAATGAAGGTTTTCAATAGCTTTGCGAATGTGGTCATTTCCCATGTACCTATTGTACAACGATCATTCGAATTAATGTATTTTGGAGTAC